>OZ010653.1:106212216-106384716 GCA_963932375.1 Phania funesta | reverse complement strand
GCTCCACTAAGTACTCCCTGGACCACCATTCCTATATAGTGGCTTGGGCCAGCCCATCACCATTTTTCCATAATGACCACTTATCCTCTCAAGAAATTTTCAAAAATTAGTACTTTTAAAATTTTGTTTTTACTCGGATTCTAAAATTATTTTAGATATCCCACCTTTATGGCTCCACTAAGTACTCCCTGGACCACCATTCCTATATAGTGGCTTGGGCCAGCCCATCACCATTTTTCCATAATGACCACTTATCCTCTCAAGAAATTTAAAAAAAAAAAAATTTTTTTTTTAAATTTTGTTTTTACTCGCATTCTGAAATTATTTCAGATATCCCACCTTTATAGCTCCACTAAGTACTCCCTGGACCACCATTCCTATATAGTGGCTTGGGCCAGCCCATCACCATTTTTCCATAATGACCACTTATCCTCTCAAGAAATTTTCAAAAATTAGTACTTTTAAAATTTTGTTTTTACTCGGATTCTAAAATTATTTCAGATATCCCACCTTTATAGCTCCACTAAGTACTCCCTGGACCACCATTCCTATATAGTGGCTTGGGCCAGCCCATCACCATTTTTCCATAATGACCACTTATCCTCTCAAGAAATTTTCAAAAATTAGTACTTTTAAAATTTTGTTTTTACTCGGATTCTAAAATTATTTTAGATATCCCACCTTTATGGCTCCACTAAGTACTCCCTGGACCACCATTCCTATATAGTGGCTTGGGCCAGCCCATCACCATTTTTCCATAATGACCACTTATCCTCTCAAGAAATTTAAAAAAAAAAAATTTTTTTTTTTAATTTTGTTTTTACTCGCATTCTGAAATTATTTCAGATATCCCACCTTTATAGCTCCACTAAGTACTCCCTGGACCACCATTCCTATATAGTGGCTTGGGCCAGCCCATCACCATTTTTCCATAATGACCACTTATCCTCTCAAGAAATTTTCAAAAATTAGTACTTTTAAAATTTTGTTTTTACTCGGATTCTAAAATTATTTCAGATATCCCACCTTTATGGCTCCACTAAGTACTCCCTGGACCACCATTCCTATATAGTGGCTTGGACCAGCCCATCACCGTTTTTCCATAATGACCACTTATCCTCTCAAGAAATTTTTAAAAAAAAAATTTTTTTTTTTTAAATTTTGTTTTTACTCGCATTCTGAAATTATTTCAGATATCCCACCTTTATGGCTCCACTAAGTACTCCCTGGACCACCATTCCTATATAGTGGCTTGGGCCAGCCCATCACCATTTTTCCATAATGACCACTTATCCTCTCAAGAAATTTTCAAAAATTAGTACTTTTAAAATTTTGTTTTTACTCGGATTCTAAAATTATTTTAGATATCCCACCTTTATGGCTCCACTAAGTACTCCCTGGACCACCATTCCTATATAGTGGCTTGGGCCAGCCCATCACCATTTTTCCATAATGGTCACTGGAAATAAGTTCAAGATTAACAGTTTCGCCAAAAGCGCTGTTTTTAAATGCAATTTAATTTTGTTTCCTAAATATTTTAGATGTTTTACTTTTATGGGTCAATTAACTAACGCTTTGAGCAATTTTTACAAAAGAGGTTTCTTATGGATCTGGTTCCTGCTTCCTAATATAGGCTTCTGAAAATAAGGTCAAAATTACCCCCACTGTTAAATTGCTAACATAGCCCTGTTAAGTGCAAAATCAGCCATGTTAAAAAATTCGGTTTGTGTCTCTGCTAGTTAAATTCGAATTTATCTTCACACACATTTTCCATGTTAGTCCACAATTCATTTAAATTCTCAGGCGTACCAAGAACACCTCTCTTGAGCACTCCCCAGAGGTGTTCGATGTGGTTAAGATCAGGTGCGACCAATCAAGAACGTTGTAGCCGTTGTTATTAGGCCATTTTTGCGTAAGCTTGGCGGTATGTTTGGGGTCATTATCATGTTGAAAAACGATATCTGCCATCTGCAGTTCGAATTCTTTTGCAGTAACGGGGCTGGCGCAATCATCGTACGAACTGTTCTGTGGACTGTTCCTACTTCTTTAGCCATCATGTAACCCCATGCCATCACGAATCTACCGCCAAACTTTTAAGTTGGTCCCACATTTTCTGCTTGCAAGGTTCTTCCAGTCTATCGCCAACACTATCCATCCCATCCAATGCAAGACGAATAATTTTAGTCCTGGCTGATGAGAACACATTTACCCAGTCCTCTGTATTTTTTTTGCAAAGCCTGAGCATATTATTTGATGTCTTTTGGTGAGCCATGGTTTTTCACTTTGACACGTCCCTTCAAGCTGACCGTAAGGTGTTTCTTACCAACAGAGACGTCAATATTTTTACTTTCTGGCAGCCGCTTAAAGTGTGTCCTTTTGTCGTGGCAGATAAATTGTTTTCTCTATCCTCTCGGGATGAAAGTTGTAAATTTTGCACTCTCCCCACGCTGGTTTTAAACACTTTTACGTTGGCATGAAAACATATTCGGTAGTTTTTTGTGCGATATATTCAGAAAGAAACACGTGCTGTTTTTAGTAAACGTTACGTTTTTTTAGAAAGGAAAGTTTTAACATGACTATCCGGCTGTCTACAAATGAAGTCACCATATAAACAAGGTATATAAAAAAAAACGCACTTTTTGTTTCAATTCAACTTGTTTTGATTATTGCAACTATTCTGGAAGAGAATGACATTGGGATAGCACCGGTGGAATAATTATTTAGAAGGAATTTTTCATTCGCTGAAATAAAAAGATCAAGTGGTCTAGATGTTATTGGGCCTGTTCGCTTAAACAAGGCATTTGCACCAAGTGAAATGAAAGCTGGCCGCAAACGAGCAACAGGATGAAATCACTACAGTCAAAAGTTTTAACTTTGATAACAAAAATTTATTATTATAAATCCCATAAGAATTGCAGCTTTGGCTAAAAGCTTCCAAAAATAAGTATTGGAAAAAAAACATTTGTCGCGCTACCGACCCCACTGTCCTTTGTAACTTGTGAAATATGTTGTGCTAGACTGTGAATCATCACAACATCTGAAAACATTAAATTTCCAACGCACTTGGCAAATAAAATACTTTACATAACAATAGATATTTAGTTGGGAAAAAAACTACAAACAAAAATGTTAGCAAAAATTGGGGTCAACATTGCCTACGACCGACCAATAGGATTTTCAAAAAATTCGTTTTTAAAAAATACTCGTACCATAAAATATTCCTATAAAATTTCATTGTCAAATTTGTTTTTATTATTTTCGGCTTCCCAGAAAACACGCATAAAAACGAGCATTATTGGAGTTTGTTTTTCTTTTTGTTAAGTGTTGCCTCTTAAAGTGTTCTGTAATGAAAGCGTACATGCGCGTACTCGTTGACATGATACTTAAGAAATTTATTTTAAAAATTGACTTGTCATTCATGCAAACAAATCTTATGTTTGTGATTACATTTTTGAAAAAATACAACTACTGATTTTATTTTATATAAAAAAAATTATTTTCAACTGATTGGTAAATGACAAGTGACTTAATAAAAGTGTTTTTAAGTGGGGGTGTTAAGTGTATTTTGAAAAGTTTTTCATACGAGTACTTAAGCTACTGTTGCTTCATCATTTATTCTCCAGTTGGAAATTGTACGGCTGCAGCTTATGGTACACGGGAATAGAAACACACAAACTAGAGAGAGAGAGAAAGAGAGAGAGATAGAGAGAGATATAGAGCGAATACCGTAATTTATACGAATAATGGAGTATGTCCATACTAATGCCAAACTACTTTTCTATACTGGGAGAAATGCGGACGTAGGACCTCCATGTCCATGAAAAGTTAGGCAACGGACATCAGAACCTCGACCAGACAGGACTAAAGCAAAAGCCTAGCTAGCTACAAGCGCTCTCTCTGGAACTTAGTTTCGCTGGGTTCTCGTGATACAGCTTTCCTGACTCCTTGGAAGAAGAGCTTAAAGCGCAAGCATATCTACCACGTTCGGAAGTATGAAGCCATGCTTAATACAGCCTTTCTGGATATAGATCATTTTGAGGGTGAAATTTCCATTCTCGATAAGTGAACTTATTAAATCGGCACTGAACTAACAGCCCTTAGGCTATGGAGAACGATCTTGGAGTAAATTCTGAGAAGACCGTACTGGTTCTCTTCACGAGAAGATATAAAATTTCGGAGTTTGGGATACCAAAAATGGGCAGCGTGCTTTAGAATAAGCGAAGGAGGGGCTCAAAGCTCACGTGGAAACGAAATGCATAAGGGAGAGCCTAACAGTGCATGATACATGAATAACTCGGTCGTGAACAAAAGTTTTCTCACCAGAGAAGCGCTAGTGTCGTAGAAAGTGGTGGACACAAGAGTGCACTTCTCTCTTCTAGAAAAAGTGCAAAGGTCAACAATTCTCGCAGTCACTGGTGCAATGAGGTCAGTTTAGCGACAATGTTGGATCTGACGGCCCTCCATGGCCACATAAAATACGTATTTACCAAGCCGGCGCTAAGACTCAAGTATTCGAGCAAATTAAAGCATAGTCGTGTTGGATATGGCACCATTCCACGTAAGGTAGGTGGAAATATCTTGTGGGAGCAGACTGAGTTTTCGACCCCATTTATGGAGAAATCCTTTGTTGTAAAAATACCAAGCAGGGCTGAGTGAAAAGATGATTCCGTAATTCTAGACAATGCTATTTTGGTCCTTTCGGACGGCTCCAAGGCAGACAGGGGGTTTGGATCGGATATATTCTCTGAACATCTTAACCGCTCACTCTTACTAAGGATATCCGACACCTGCTATATTTTTAGCGTCAAGGGCTCAAAATGGAGGCGACTGCTGTTCATACTTTTGAAGACAGTCCAGCTGCCATTAAAGCCCTTGATTCGAAGGTGGTGAAGTCGTTATATGCACTGATGTGTCTAAATAGTTGCACCACTTCAAATATCAAAAAATCGCCGTACCTAATTGTTTTACAGGATCAATAATAACAAGCTTACCTACTTCTCATATGAAATTAATTATTTATTTATATTTAATGCCATGTTGCGAGTAGCCTTTACCCCTTACTTAGTCTTAAAAAAAATTCTCTCTCTTGGAAATTCGCTCCAAAAATCTACAAATTCTCATCATGCCTTAACCAGAAAAGGACACTATTCAGAAGCAAAGATAACAGCCATCAAACTTCGAAAAAACCAACTACACTGGTAAGTAAGTCCTAAGTCAACATTGGCTTTGGAATATAAAGCCCGTTCCTGCAAATTCGTTATAACGCCAATATGGTCATATGGCATTCAGTACTGCTTGCGTATCGAACATCTGGAAGACACAGAGAAGCCAGTCTAGGATTTTATGACTTTTCATATGCACCCCTTGGTGTATAAGAAATAAATGGAAGAAACAAACACATACTCATCCAAATACGTAAACAAACTTGTGGTCCAACCCAACACTCTTGTACGCGGCGCTCTACCAAATAAATTAGTTATTACTTTAATAAATAATAATTTAGAGATAAGATTTGTAGACTTATGATTATTCAAATAAAATTAAGGCTTAAAAAAATTGTGTGATTTCTTGCACTTATAAATGTTAACGTCTGAAAAACACCCTGTATATAAAATACATTTGAGTAGTAAATATTATGGGTGATTAGTTCATTCCTTGTATTTCCACATGAAAAAAAAATATAATAATTGACCTTATCGCTTTGATGCGCGCTGACATCTTAAGGTCTTGTCACACAAAGCGAACTAGCACTCGAGGAGATCTAGTTAGTTACAGTAGTGCAGCTACTCGCACCGTGTGACCGCGTCATAGGAGTAACTGCGAGTATACAAGCAGAGTAGCTGTACAGTGTACACTGTCAGGTCAGCAACTCTTACTGTGTAACCAGGCCTTCAAGGGGTTTAATTGAATTTATAGAGTTTCAGTTTGTGTTAATCAAAAAACTAAATCATTCCCCTAAATGGTTTCGTAACAATATATTTTTGTATTTTCTTATCAGAAAACTATGAATTCTTCAAATCATCATGACTCTTTTAATTGTTTTTAGACATTATTTATGGAACTTTAAACAATGACGTAGGTCTAAAAATGACATTTCATAAATCAATTATATCAATCAAAATTGTATTTGTTTAAAAAGTATTTCAATATTTTCATTATAACCTCATTATAATGTCTTTCACAACATACTTATTTACAACTAGAGCAGCCACCCAACTTTTCACAGAATTTCTTTTACACAATTGCAATTGTTTATTTTTTATTTATTTTTTTTTTTTTTGCCTAGTTGTTCCTCAATCATTATTGTGTACATCTATCATCAATTTTATTTGTCTATTGTTAACAGTTTTCAAATTTTTTTAACAACAACAAAATTAGAAGAGAATCAGTTTACAAACAATCAATAGGGGGAAACACAATATCTCTTGTTAGTTTATTTAACTAGTTTCGTTGATATAACAGTCTGGAACTTTGCTGTACTAGACAGCAAGACAGACAAATTATCAGTCGTTTTGTCTAATGGTTTGAACCCACCAAAGTGCATTTGCAGCTCATTATCTATTGGTGGCGTAGTTGAGGTATGATGATACCCATTGTGCAATAGATTGTTCGTATGGTTTACAGATAAAAGTAAAGTATGTACTCGTATTTAGTATAAGCGCAAATAATCAAATGCTGTCTAGTTTATGTGGTAACTAGTCATAATTGTTAGAAATCATTTAGAAACTGTCTAGAAAACAATAACGATACTTCAAATGCTCTAGAAACTATATTTTAATAATAAATAATATTTGATGAATTGGACTTTAAGTTAAAGGTCAAACTTAAGTACAAGTATTTATGTGGGAAATATAATGCGGAAACTAACATTGGAACTGGTTACTTTCAAGAACAATTTAGTTTAAAGATTTAATATTCAGGCAGACTTGCTTTCTGCTATTCAATTCATTTCACCATGAAGGTCATTTACTTCAAAACTGGCATAACTTAAAATGTTTCTATTATAAATTTAGAATAACATATGTACTTAAGATTTGTCTTTGCCTGCGTATCTGCCTCAAAATCATCTTACAAATAAAGCCGTTCCCTAAAAATAACAATATTGACTCCAAAAATAAAACTATAAAACACAGTGTCGTAAATTAAAATCTTTCGAGAGCTTCCAAAAATTAGGCATATGATTTTTTTGTTTAGAATTTCACAAAATAAATTTTTAAAGCACATAAAATTAAAAAAAAACAGAACTAAAAAACAATATAAAGTGTCATGCATGATCGAGTTTTAAGTACTGCTGCTCGTATATAATAATTTACAAAGTTTTTTTTTTCAAGTACAGTAGCTATCAAAAAGGTGAGGCATACAGAAAATATATTATATTTCAGTCTAGTAGAGTTGTGTCTGTCACGAACTAGTGCGTTCAACTGAGGAAATATTTCAGAAAGGTGGTAGTAGCAATTTTAGATTTTTGATAAGATATAAAATTTTTATGTCTTTTAAATTTTTTTGGTGAATTTTAAATTGTTTGGCAAATTTCCGATTTGTTTTTTTAATTTTGGCCCTTTTGGTGAAATTTTGGTGAAGAAAGATTTTGTGGTGAAATTCCAAAACTTAGTGAACTTTGATTCTGTGGTATTTAGTTTTTTTAAGTTTCTCGATTTTAGGGTGAATTTTCGAGTTTATGATCAATTGAAAATTTTAGCAAATTTTCGAATTTTTGGCAACTTTTTTAAGCAGTTTTAGTTCTTTTAAATAAATTTTTATGCAAAATTGTGTTATTTTTGAAATTTATAATTCTTGAACTATCGTTTGCTTTCGCAGTTGATTTTCGAATTTTGTTTAATTTCCAAATTATGCTAACATTTTTTTATTTTCAGATTTATTAACATTTTCGGTAAATTTCGTAGGTTTTTGGTTCTCAAATATTGTGGTGAATTTTTTAATTTTAACCCCACATTTGTGGTAAAAAATTGTTTTATATATTTGTTTAACATTAATTTTGTTAAAATTATAAAAATTATTTTTTCATAAAATATTTTTTGGGATTTTTTTGCTTTTTTTGTAAAATTACATTTTTGTGGTGAAATTTCAAAATTTTGTTTTTTTTTTGGTAAAATTTAGATTTGAATTTTAATTTTTAGTAAACCAAATTTTTTAATTCATTTTTTATTATTATGGTAAATTCTCGAATTTGTGGTAAATTTAAAATTTAGGCGACATTTTTTTTTTAAATTTCGGCTTTTGGACAAGTTTGGTTTTCTTGGTTAGTTTTTGAAACTTTGAGGTTTTTCGTAATGTTTCAAAGTAACCCAACGTTTAGGTCCGTAAGTTATCAGGTGGCTTCGTGTTGCTAATATATGTAGGGGGAATTCCAAGCAAATTTGATAAGGATGCGTGCAGTATATGCAAATTTTATACGCTTTTGTATAAGCATTTCGCCATAAGAGTGAAAATACCAAAAAAAAAAAAATAATTTCGGCCCATATTCTGGAAACATATGGACCGATATTGCAAATTCGTTGAATGCATTGGTAGTTAAACTTCCTTACCTATAAGGATCCAGATATATATACTTTATGGAGTTGAAAATGAATATTGTAGAAATCAATAACTAAATGATAATCCTATATACCCTCCTCATTTTAGTGGAGAGTATAAAACGCGTTAAAATAGCCCATTAGCCTTTCAAAATAGCCCATTGCAAACAATACTTTTGGTGTTAACACAATACGAAAGTTCAATCTAAAAAAGTAGTTATTACAGAAAATTCTAAAAATAGTTTAAAAAAGGGATTTCATAAAAACTAACTTTAAAATAACTTTAGAAATTTTCTGGAAAAAAGTACCATTAAAAATCCTTGAAAAAAATAGCCCATATAAAGTACCTTTTAAATAAAGATGCAACTTTTTAACAGCACCTTTTGAAACATATGTTTTAAAACCAATCTTAATATACTTTCTTTTAAAAATAGAGCCATTTAAACAAATACCAGGATAAGCTGAGCAGAGAGCAATGCTAGTATTTCCAATTTTATTTGTGTAAGTTATCAATGCAATTCTTCTACCTGCCTAAATATTCAGTATGGTTTGCTATTCCAACTCTACCGAACGTGTGGAAATTTTTAAAAAGTTTTATCGAAATTTCGGATTAGTTGCAAATACGCAACTTCAGTTTCGACCTGAGGTTAGGTGACATCATGGCTTCATGTAGATTAAATCACCAAGTGAAGAAAAAATAGCTGCCGTAGCGGCGGGTACAAAAGAAGGCCCAGAAATGTCGTACATCATTAACAAAAAAATCTCTTAAAAAATAACTTCTTAAAAGGTGCTCTTTGAAACACAAGTGTAAAAAAGTAGTTTTTCGTTCTGAAACCGGTTGGTCTCAAAACCAAATTGACAAGGGATGACGGAAATTTGCTCCAAAAATCTACATCGAATCATCCCGTCGGAATAGCAAATCAAGAATTTAGTAAAAAAGTAACTTAAAATTTTCTTCAAAAAGAGTGACTTTTAAGCACGTACATTTCAAACAAACAAATACATATTAAAAGTAGCTAACAAAAAAAAATTATTTTTAAAAGGTCTTCTTACAACCAACCTTTCAAAAATATATCATAGAAACAAATATAATATTCAAGTAGTATACTAAACAACTATAAAAAAAGAGCGTTTAAAAAACACCTTTTAAAAAAAGTAGCTTTTAGAGAAAAAATTCTACAAAGGTACCTTCACAAAAAAAAACCCCCACTAAAAGTTAGCTTTTAAAACAGCATTTAAAAGAAATAGTCTGTAAAAAATTTATTTTAAAAAAGGACTTTTTAAAAAAGTACGAAAAATGTATATATCAAGAGTTGTATTTTAAAAAGTGCCTTCAAAAGTAGTATACATTTAAAAAAATATCCTCTGCTAAGAGGATGATTAAAAAGTAACTTTTCTACGCAACTTTTTCTGTTATTCACTGTAAAATATTATACGTTTCTAAACATAATTCTCATGCTTGTAACTAAATAATTGACACAGTTTGTCCCCAAAAAGAAAATGACAAACAAAAATTGTTTTTTAGACTCTGATACCAACAAACCGCTTTTACAATTTCCGACTTTGCGCTTAAATTTATTTGTTACTGCAAACCGATCAACAAAAATCAAAGAAAAAATACACAATAAATACAAGATCCATTTTATGTGTTTTCCCCTTTTTTAGTTAAATATGGAATAATTCGTGATCATATCGTCACCACCACTGACAATTATGTATTTGTGGCGTCTTGAACTTTGAATAGGAAATTAGACACGTGGCTCAAAACGTTTGTAAAATACAAAGATAAAACTAAATATTATTCGGAATTTAAAGTTCACAAAATTATTAGCAAGACGACAGGCAAATCAAAGACAGAACTACAAAAACAAAAACAACTTCACTGAAGAAGCTTGGGAGGCTTTTGAACAAAAACCTCAGCGTAACCAAAAACTAACAAAACCAAACGAGACAAATTACGAATATTTAAGGTGAATTAAAGTGTGATTAATATAACACAAAATTTAATTTAATATAAAAAAAATAAATTGTTTTAGGAAACAAATCGTTTGTACACTATTGGCCATGGTGATTTGTTTTTAATAAAACAAAAGTTATATTAAATATAATATTAATTTCACTAAGTTTTAAACACACATCTGTATCTTCTTTTCGCATTATTAATAATGTATGGGGGGATATCGAAGCAGACCACTTACTTTCTGGTTCCCTTTTCGACCCCCATTTCGCTCCTCAAATTGATTTCAGGGAACCGATCCGTAATCACAACCACCTTACTTTCAATTGAGTCTCGTGCTAGCCCTAGCCTTTACTCTTGACTAAAGTGATTTCAGACTGTCGACTGGTAACTGTCGACACTCTTCCTCATAACGGAGTCTTTTGTAATTGCTAGCATTTGTCTAAGGCTTAGTTCCCCCATGGCATTCACATCTAACAAGTGTCTGCCCGTGGTCTTAAGCCTTATGCTAGCCAGTGCTGGACATTCACACACAATGTGCGCTACCATCTCAGCCTCTTCCAGGCATAGTCTGCAAGTATCATCTTCTACGACTTTCATCTTAGCCAGATGGTACTTCAAGTTTCCATGTCCTGTCACTAACGCAGTGATCCAGCTTAAAGTAGCCCTATTATATCCGAGCACCTTGCTGACCTTCCTGCCGAGGGGCTCTTTGAGCACCATTCGTGCCTGTCTACATGTGGTATTCTCCCTTCATCTATTCAGTTGTAATGAGTTTACCCATTGAAGAACTTTAGCTCCCACTAGGCCATTCCCCAGGGCAACTCTGGGTTCTGGTCCACAGAAATCCACATCAGATCCCCTTTTTGCTAGTTCGTCTGCTGCTTCATTCCCATCTGTGCCTATGTGTCCTTTAAATCACATCAACGTTAACTCATTCAACGAGGCACATCTGTTTAGTTTCAGAACACATTCCAGCAGCAGTTTGGAATACACGTTCACTTGCCTCTTCTTTTCGCATTAGTTTCGCACAGCTGTTTTAAGGCTGTCTATAATGTAAAATATTGCCTGAGCTCATTAAAATTGAAAACAATGTTGAGTAGAAATAAAAGCAAAGTTGAATAACAAATGTAGAGCTTAATTCAATTTTACTCTATTTATTTAAGTGTTTAAGAGAAATTTTATTTAAAATTATTGGAAAAAATAAAGAATTATAAAAAAACACATATAAAAATCTAATTGTTTAAAGTACGGCCGAGAAAATACGTTTGTGAATCGTACCATCCGAAAATTTTACTATCACTTTAAGAGTAAGCAAATTTGCATAGTGGAATTTCAAATACTACTTCCCCTAATTCACCTGTCCGTTAAATATTCTTCTACTTCCAAGCCCAAGTCACGCATACGAATAAACTTTCTGCTGCAGTCTTAGTAAAATTTTACTGCAAATCATTGAAGCCCACAAGCCTTTTTCCAGTTTCCTCACATGCATGCCTCACTTAAGTAAACATAAGTACTCACGATCACGTGTGATATATAAATTATATATATAAATCATAATTAATTTGCTTTTCAGAGGCCAAGAAGGGAGTAACACAGAATTTGTCAATGTAGGACTTGTATAGACTTGCTCCTCTCTTTTTGGATTAGGCCATGGAATTGCCCATTTAGTCCTAAGTCCACGCAACTATTTTGAGTCTTGAATGTCTCGCCATCCGGTTTAAGGGAAGTTTGCCATTCCCTGACCAGTTTCGAATAGACACCTACTACAGGCCTAATGCTGCGTGGCTGTCGGTGAAGATTCAAATATTTTTATTAAATTATCTATAGTACCACAGCCAGTTTTCCCCCTTGATACCGTTGATATCACAGCATGTACAGCACTGCTTTTGAAGGAAATTGAAGCTAATTCTCTTATGTATACACCTTCGTCTGCTCCGTGATCCCGTTTGTAGCCATCTGTGTATATATCCAGAAAAGTTGAAAGCCTTTGAGAAGCAAGGTTTCGGAGTAGTACAGTCCATAAGACCAGGAGGATTGTACCCGATCTCAACGATGCTGGAATACCCCATTGATCTATGATACTATTCATGAGTAGCAATCAACAAAATCGCCGTATTTAGTGCCTGATTTCTGATTAGTAAATGCATCGGTTACCAGTTTAGCATGCCTTTGTTGGCGTTAAATGCATGGCTCCAGTAATTAGTGTAGTCATAAAGCCCATTTTCTTCCTTTTAGATCCGCGCCTATTTATCAGAATTCATTTTATAATCAGAATTTATTATATATTGCTGGTATCCTGCGTATTTACAGTTTAGCACCCAACACAATTGGCCTGCTTTAAAAAAAGCAAAACACAAATCGAACTATACGAGAAGTAACATTATTCTCGTGATACTATTTAACATTCCCAAATTAGCGGTGTGTATGTTGAAGTATCTTTTTTGGAGACCACTAGATAACTTATCTATCCCTAGGATGGAAAAGTAAAAAAATCATATCTAAATATGCCGACCAAAAAGGCGAAAAGTCAAGGCATTCAAAATTCCAAAAAATAGAATTATCCAAGAAGTTCTGAAATCTGGAATTCACCAAAAAAAACATAAGATTCCCAAATAAAAAATAGTCGTAAAATATCCACTGAAAACCCAAAATTCACCAAGAAAAAGTAGAAAATTTTAAAATCCACTAATCGATATTTATAAATTTCTTCCCTAATAAAAAACAGCTTTGCAACATTAATTAGTTTTCATTACATTTTCTTTAATGAAAGAGCTCCATAATAGTTTTGTGCAAAATTTTATTTCCAAATAACGCTTTCTTTCTAACATCAGAGACCTGGGTCCCGCCTATATTTCAACGTATTGAAAATGCAATAACAAACTTATTATTATTGGTATTGAATAATTCCAAGCTTCTCTGGCGGTTCCCACAATTTCCATTCATTTTCCATTAAAAAATTTAATTTTCAGTTGTTAACGATTTGCTAACAATTTCATAAAAAACTTGTACATCATTTATTTTAAACACTTATTTAAATTTTTAAGCACATATTTATTTTTTAAAAACTTAAAACAAAAGCCGCTAAACAAATCACAAATCGTACCACTCGCTACATGAGAAAACATTAATCTTTTGCTTCGAAATAAAATGTTTATATCAATCACAGTGTGTCAACTTGTTAAAAGTTTTAAACGCTTTTTTAGGATGAAGTCAAAACAGTGTTTGAGGGCCCCACCAGAAGTACAAGCCAATCGGGAGTTAAAAAAAATGTTTCACCATTCTGTGACGCCGTTATGCTTTTAAGTTATTGGTCTACACTAGAAAAGTCTGGTGCTTTATTAATAATTTTTGGTTACTTTTGTGTCTTCCTTACTGAGTAGGATGATTATTATACCGTCATCGTATATTAAAAAATTTTTACAAATTGCGGTTATAAATAAAATAATTTTTTTAGCGAGTTACTCTAAATACAATTTTACAACAATTAAAAATATATTACTAAATAAATGATTTATATGATTTATATGTTTAAAAACGAAAGACGCCCAAGGGAAAAGGGCTGTATAATTAAATCATTTGAATAAATTACAACAAATGATAAATTCCTTCATCCATACATAGTAAAAGGAAAACACATTTTAAATAACATGTGCCGAAAAGTAACCAAAGAAACTTTGTAGAAATATATTTTGCGGTTTTTCCATTAAATTTGTTACAAGTTTTTACTGTCTGTCAATTAGAGCAAAATCATACAATAAAGTTCTGAATATTCATTACATTATAATTTGATATATTTTTTTTAATTCAGTTGTAAAAACCTCAGAAGGAATTTTCATAAAAATCGCAATGTTAAATGAAGTGTTCGAATTTGGTTATGTAAAATTAATAACAACAAAGTTGTTTGTTCAAAATTGTAAATTTTGATTAAAATTATTGTCACTTGGTATGAAATTTTTGTGGGTTTTTTTTTTCTTTGCTCATGTTCGAAAACAAATATCTTATTTAAAAATTTGCTTGGTTAATTATTTAAATGTTATACTGTGCTTTTGTACTGCAAAAAAGCGTTCCGTACCCAAAAATTAGGTAAATGAGGGGGCATTAGAGAGCAACATATTCGTTTTCTTTTTGCACAAAACTTCTCCAACTGCTCAAACTGCTCTGGTTAACTAACAGTCAGGTTTAAGACATCAAATATATAAAATAGAATTTGGTCTCTAAAATTTAAAGTAAAAAAAAAATTGCAATTTCAAAATACTGCTGTATTTTTAGAATAGAACCTCTCCACTCATTTTGCTAAACTTAACCCAACCAAAAACGGAAACATACACAAATAAGAAGCAAACATTATTAGAATTTATAAAAATAACGCAATCTGCAAATTTTCGATAGAAAATTTTTAATCGAATTATTTTTTGATCACAAAAAAATTATCTAATTATCGATTACAGATTCTATTACAGGAAAGGGATCAATGAGAGAAACTTTATAGAAAATTCATCGATTACTAAAATTTTTCATAGAAAATGGCTTATATTTTTTATATAAAATATATCGATTACAAACCTTTCTTATAGAACATACACACTGATTACACAATTTTTGATTTATTGATTACAACAATTTTTTATTAAAAATTTTGCGATTACCGAAATTTTCTAAGAAATTTTTTGATCACAAATTTTTTTGGTTAATTTTACTATTACAGATATTTTATATAAATTAGACCGACTAGAGAAATATTTTATATAAAATTGATTCATTTTTTATGGAACATTTATATTCTAATTTTTATAGAAAATTTATCGGCTACAGAAGTTTTATATAGAAAATATATCAACTACTCAAAGTTTTCATACCAAATTAATGATTACAATATTTTTCGACGAAACTTTATCGATTACTGATAACTTACATAAAAGATTATATATCGATTACAGAAAATGTATAGAACATTTATCCATTAGAGAAAGGTTTATTTAGAAAAATTGTTCGATTGTATAGATTACCAATTTTTTGGAGTTATTTAGGAATTTTTTTTTCTTTTACTAAAATTTTTGCTATCTAAAAATTGATCAACTACTAAAACTTTTTACACCAAATTTTCTTGATAACAGAACTTTTTCATAGAAAATTTTTAGACTGAGCCTTTAATACCAAATTTATTGATAAAAAAGTTTGCATAAAAAATTTATCGATTACTGAAACCTTATGTAAAAAATATATCTATTACAAAATTTTTTTATATAAAATTTATCGATTACAAAATTTTTTTAGAAAATTTTCTCGATTGCAAAAATTTTGTATTGAAAATTACTAACATTTTTTACAAAAATTTACCGATAGCATATCCTTTAAATAAAAAAAATATCGATTACAAAAAAATTAAATTTTTTTAGAAAATTTATCGAATACAAATAGTTTTTATTAAAAATTTATCGATACAGAAGTTTTTATAGAAAAATTTTGGATTACAAAAACTTTGTAGTGAAAATTATCGAAATTTGTTATAAAAAATTTATCGATTACAGATTCTTTATAGAAATCGTATCATCACTAGAACTTATTGTAAAAAAAGTTTCAAAACTTTCATTGAGATATTATGAATTAAAAAAGCTTCTGAAAATTCTGCAGATCTGCTGCAAGGGATTCAGCTTAAAAGCAATTCCGAGGCAATTGACATAATTACCGCTAATTATTCTTTGTATTTTCACTCCCCCATTATCTAGTCCTGATTAATTTAAAATGTTTTTATTTGCATATTTACATCTATGTAAAAGTCAAAGTCACTAGCAAAATGAATTAACAATTTATTTACAGAAAACATTTATTTCCTTTATTTAATCATAAAAAAAAATCATTCATAATTGGTTTGTTTGCTGTTCAATATACAAAGCCAGACGTTGTTATTACTAGTTTAGCCAAATCATTATTCTTTCATCAGTTACAATTTAGCACTCTCATTCAAAAAAATCTTTCCTTATGCACAACTTAAAATAAGTAATAAATTAAGACAAATATTGCTAAGGAAATCTTTAAAGGGGGGTAACGGAATTTGTGTTGATTTAAATATTCTTTTCGCGTTAAAGAAAAATAAACGATTCGAATCATATAATAAAAAATTTCGAAACAGCTTTTATAAAGTTGCGCTCTTAGAAATGGAGATTTTATTGTAGAATTACTTTTCTAATACTTACGACTTTGACAAGATTCTCTTAATTGAAAGCTGCTCCTTAAAAAGGTAACTTTTTTAATGGTTTTCAATGGGAACTTTATGGAAAAAAGGCAATAATTAGTTGTTTTTAAGACACTTTTTTAAAGCAATTTGTATAGTACATTTTCAAAAGTTTTTTTTATTAAACACATGTTTAAATGATTTTTTCAAAGAGTTATTTCTCAGAACTTATATTTTCGAAAGGAACTTTTTTAAATATGTACATTTTAAGATGATTCTAAAAAAATTTCTTTTTTAAAATGGTACTTTAAGTTTCTTAAACAACTTCGGTGAAGGTGCATTTCTTAATATTTTTTTTTTTTTTGCTAAAAAAACTTTTTAAAGTTGTTTCTAAAGATATTAAGTACAAGTTTGTGAAAAAGGAAATATCTTAAAACATGTTTTTCAAACCACATTTTTAAAGGTGGTTTTTTAAAGGTAATTTTTCAAAGGCACTTTATAAAAATATATAAAGTACTTTATAAAAATATATATTTTTAAGTACATTTTAAAATGTACTTTTTTAAGACTTATTTTTTTAAATAAATTTTTATAAAAAATATGTTTAAGTACTTTTTCAAAAGTACTTTCTTGAAAGGTATCTCTTAAAATGACAGTGTTTAATAAGCCACTTAAAGAAAACTTTTTCTAAATTAATTTTTTACAAATATATTATTTTAAAGGGCTTTAAGGGATATTTTTAAATAGATTTAATTTAAAAAAATGTTTAAACGGCAAAATTCGCGAGGATTTCCTTTGAAAATTTAAATTTCAATTCCTTAAATTTTTAAATGTTGCTCAGACTACTTTGGAAGACATGCTTATCTTCCAAATATATATCGAGGACCAACAAACTCATTTATTTATAGATTTATCTCAGTTTTTTCTACAGCACTGACCAGTCTAGAATTCGTTTAATAATCTCAAATATGAGTTTTAATTTTTTTTTACTAAATAGAAATACAATTATAGTTTTGTGCAGGATTTATATAAATTTTTTTTTAATAAATCATTAGCTTAACGCTTCTTGGTAATTAAGTTTTGTTTTGTTTCGACCTCAAGGCCTTTTTTTAATACATAATATGACAATAACATTAATACATTTGCATAAAGGGTTAAAAAATTAAGCCGGCTGTGTTGTCATTCCAAGAATATAGAAAACAATTTACTTTAATGGAATGAAATGTTATAACTTTTCACATTTGTATTATTCACTTTACGATTTTTAGTTCTTTATTTTTTGCATAGCAAAGCTTGTCTTAACGTTATCAGGCGCGAATCCGAACTGAAATTGCGGGAAAAACAAATTGAAAACTTAGGCGCAAATAGTTCTGCACCCAACAACGACAACCAGAACGCGCTTAACAGCAACACTTAAAATATGCTGCAAATACTCTGCAGCAGAGTAAGTGTAAGTAAAAGCATTAACAACATAAAATAACATAAAAGCTACATATACAAACACACACACACAAAAACACGATCTAATAAACGTACTTTTTTCAATACAATAAGTAAGTACTCTCTATCACTTCCCCACAACTATTCATATTAACAAACACACACACACAAATGCTTCTAGTACAAAGCCAAACATAAACAATAGAAAAACAAACCGTAAATTAACAGCAGTAAAAGTGAAACAAATTGCCGAATGTTAACGATAACAGGGCTCTAGGATTTTACTTTACAGTTTGTACCGCTGTTAATGTTTAAAGAATAGTGTTATGGAAAAATATTTAACATGTTTAGCATCACTAGATGCTGTTTATGTTAGTTTTTACTGTTTATGTTAAAAAGAAAACATGGATTGTGACATTACAATTGTTTAGAATGTTATATAAGATGCTGTAAATTTTGTAAATCTGAAATGCTGTATTGGCAACAATTTTTGTCAATGATTATTATCAGTCATATGGTCTAGATGTTTATGGAATTAGTGATTATTTTGTAGATACTGAAAATACAGGTGACAGTGGTAATTTTGAAGTCCTCCAATTTTCTGAGAAAAGTATAACTTTCCGATGTGTAAATGTATTAGATGTGGGTGTTGGTGGCTTTAAAACACGTAAAATGTGATTCTATTGGAAGTGATGACGTTCCAATTAGATTTATCAAGATGGTATTTCCATTTATTTACATATATCTGGCATCTTGATTTACTTATTTAACTCTATCTTGGCGATGTTTAAGTTTAGAGAACCCCTCGTGTTGTACTTATTCGTAGAGAATACAGTACTACTTCGGTTCTTCTTAATTTAGCTGATTCTATAAGAAAGATATTAATATTAAAAGATATAGAATTCTTATTTCATTGGAAGAATAGTTGATAAACTTCGTGTTGCCTTTGGTTTTTCGACGTTTGTTTATAGTACCATTTCGTTATATCTTAATGAAAGAATCTAACTTTAACTTCGCTTAATAGTGTGAACTTAGAGGTCAGGTCGTAAGTCTTGATTCGGGTCATTAATTTTTATAATAATAAACTTCCTTCGATGATTAATTCCGCAGCATGTAATTCTTATATGTTTGCACGGATCAAGTTAGGCGTCGTCCACGTTGATTACCAAATATTTAAAGTGAATTTCTTAAATTACACGTTGCATGATATTGTTTCAATGGATTTGCCATTATTCTCCACTTCTTTAACCAGTCATCTAACTCTTCAATGTGAGACTGAAGTGAGCTTGTTGGCATAGCCGCTGTATAGATAATATATAATAGCGGTCCAAGTATACGAGCTTGACGGACTCCAGCAGAGATTTTGCCATTTTGAGAAAATTTATACTTTAATCTTACTTCAAACCTTTCGGATATAATAGGGCTACTTTAAGCTGGATCACTGCCTTAGTGACAGGACATGGAAACTTCAAGTACCATCTGGCTAAGATGAAAGTCGTAGAAGCTGATACTTGCAGACTATGCCTGGAAGAGGCTGATACGGTAGCGCACATTGTGTGTGAATGTCCAGCACTGGCCATCATAAGGCTTAAGACTAAGCCTTAGACAAATGCTAGCAATTACAAAAGACTCCGTGATGAGGAAGAGTGTCGACAGTTACCAGTCGACAGTCTGAAATCACTTTAGTCAAGAGTAAAGGTTAGGGCTAGCACGAGACTCAATTGAAAGTAGGGTGGTTGTGATTACGGATCGGTTCCCTGAAACCAATTTGAAGAGCGAAATGGGGGTCGAAAAGGGACCCAGAAAGTAAGTGGTCTGCTTCGATATCCCCCCATACATTAATAATAAATAAATAATACTTCAAACCTTCTACCTGTCAAATAGCACTTAAGAAGCTTGTGAGAGTTTTCAAGTAGAACTCGAGTTATTTTACTGAGTAGCCCATCATGCCAGACTTTACCAAACGCTTGGGAAATGTCTTATTGACATAAAGCTGAAGAGCGATGCTTTGTTTTTGAAATGCCGATCTAATTACGGAAGCAATTCTATGGACTACTAAAATAATTAATTAGTGAAATCGTACGCATTAGGTATTTCAGAAGACACGACGGGCCAATATGCATATGGAATACCCATATAGGAAATGTTGAAATCTTTACTTGGTAAGTACAGATGCAGATGTAAGGGGAGGAAAATAAGAAATTCCAAAAAAATTATAGTAAGCACTTTCGTTTTCCCGTATAAAAAAATTTTAAAGTTTGAAAAATAGTGTGCTTTCTTTAAAATTCCCTTAAAAAAATATAAGCTGCATCCGCGCTTGGATGAGTGTGGTTTAAATGATTTTTATGAATTTAATGAAAAATTGGCGTTTGCATAAAAAAGGATGTTTGATAAAACGTTCAGTGTTAATCGTTTTGAGTCCACGCCTGATTACGATGGGGTAAAGGTCATATTCTACTATTATTGAGCCAATTACTTTATTTCATAACAAGTTATTATGTAACAAGTTTTATCCAACAAAGCCTTAAAATTCGGCATAACCCAAAAGCTAATTCAATTTGCTTTGCTCATAAAACCCAACAATTAGATTATTTCATTTCAGCTTTTACTAATCTTCCCCTGTGGAAAACTGTTTCCGAGAAGACTAGCGCAAAGATAAGTGTCACACATTATAGTTGCAGGAATATTTGTACGCGGTATTTCTTACCTTATGATGTAATATATTTACTGTTAAATTTCCCCCTCAAATTTAAGTTTCTTATAAATACACATTGTTGTCATGACGTTACAAGTAAAATGTTAAAATATTTTATTTACTTTAGCTTGACATGTTGATGTAAATATTGCATACATTAAGATAATGATTCTTTTTGTTTTAGGGTTTTTTTTTTGTGGCTAAAGCGTTCCTTCTTTTTTGTCTGCTTCCTCGTCTTGACATAAAAATGACATTAATTTGTTTGAGGAAACACAATGTAAAGTTTTATAGTTTTTAACTGAAATTGACACTTTAAGAACGAGATAGAGCGAGAGCGTAAAACAAATTTACTAGTAAACAATTTTAAAATATTATTTTTCTATACAGCTGCTTTTAACGGCATTCTCTTTTAATATTTACAAAAGGATTTTTAAAGCAAATATTGGCATATTATCTCGGTAGTATTCTGTAAACACGAGCATAAATTATTTACGCACTGACAGCTATTGAGAAAAACGTTATTACCAAATAAGTATTAGTACTTTGTTTTTTTGTACTAAATACACAATTTGTATTTATAACGCTAGGGGAATTAGGCGAAAAGTTTGAAGCGGAGATAAGAATTACATGTAGACTTGTTAACTTACAATATTTAGAATCCTGTAGCAAAAGTAGCTGAAAAAAAAAACAAAAATGATCTTGTAGACGGGTATTTTTTTTAACTATACCTAAGCTTAAGTTTTTAGTTAAAAATTAAAAAAAAAACATTTTGACATTTTCCGATTGAAAAATATTTCATTTTAAAGCTCAGAATCCACTCCTGCCCGTCACCATAAGCATAACTTCGAAAAACAGTCAGTGTTCATCCTTGAAATGAATTAATATAGCGAATCACATGGGAGCATTTTGCTTATATAGCCGAAAAAATCATATATGTATATTTTGACTTTCCACGACTTTCGGGTAAACTTAAGGATGTTGAAAATATTTTTCAATGAATTATTTTTGTAGTTAATGACTTTCATATTCACTAAATTGAGTCCCGCTAACCTAAGTTACCCGGTTAATTGATGCAAAGAAGTTAAAAAGTGAAATTTTTCTGCTTAATTGAGTTACCCTCTTAATTGACTTATTAAATTAAAACAGTTTTTGGGAATAACACAAAGATGGAATATGTTTACATTTATTTTGATTAAAGTCAAATGTGTGTAAAGCCATTCATACACTTATGATTTGTGCGTGCAATTTGTTTGCGAACCAATTCTCCACACCCGTTTACATTTACAAAGCGGATGACGCAATTTCTTCTTCGATTTGATTAATGTATGTACGCTACAAAGTTTCTGAACTGAACTTTGTAGCCTACTTGATATTACTTTCAAGGTAACTTTGAGCCGGTAAATTAAATTAGAATCCTTTTAACTCTTTCAGCAGCTAATTTGGAATTGGCGAAAAATCTTGTACTTGTATTACGCTCATTTGTAGTTCTCAAACCCAACTATCGGTACATCTACATTTAGACCAGCTTTGCGTCGAAATTTTTCTTGAATTATTTGTTATCTCTCCTTGACAATAGCTATGTCAACGTCAGATGTTAACTGCTATTTTTTATAGTAAGTTTATATAAGAATAATTTTCGCTGGAATAAAACCAATTTTCGAAATCTTACTTCAACACCTGAACAAACCGGCCGATCTTGATTTGATATTTGGAACAAGTTTCCGTCATACCTTGTCAAGTTTATTTTGGTGACAACCAGGTTTCGGGTGTGTGTCATCTTCAACTTGATTATTCTGTCTAACACAAGCTATTAATTCGTTGGTGTTTTTATTGTTTGTCAACTAGCAATCTGTCATGTGCTTTCGCTGTTTTCCGGTAACAGGTAAATCTTATATGAAGAATTTTTTGTGTTGTTTTTTTTTTTTGGGGGAGGGGGGTTGGAAAAAGCCGGCCATAATAAAATAATCACCTACCACTATAAAACACACCTCTATACGCGTTTCACCTTTCGCCTGGTAACAGTTGACAGATTGTTTCAGGCAAGCAATAAAACACCAAACGCCGCGGGGGCGCGCCGGTGATACTAAAACCTTTTTCTACAAAAATTTTAAATTATATATTTGCTAATCTATAAAATAATTCAAAATTTCTATTTTAAAATAATAGAATAAATTTATATTAAAATTAAATATTAATAAGCCGAATACCGCCGAATCTCGTTGTCAGAAATAATTTTAAAGAGAAAAAATGTAGTGACATCAACTTTCTTGACTTTAACATATACGGGTAAAGTGTTCAAAGGTTTAGATATGTAATTTTGACAAAATATTAAAATATGTTCAAACATCGACCCTAATTGAGGCAATTAAATTTTAACTCGATGTAAGGACTTTGGTGTTCGCACATATGCAATTTAGCTTACCGAATTATCATTTAAAAGCTGGCAATGCGTTCATTTTGTTCGTTAAAGCTTGTGGTTGTGAATTTGGAAAGAAATTTCACCTGCTATTTCTTGTTATTTTTACCTTAATTTTTTATATATACTCATACAACTACCTAAGCCTGGCTAAAGTGCCTCGATTTTTGTCATTGAGCACAGTTTTACTCACTCAACACATTGCACCAGAGTTCCATGGAGAATTTGACTCAATTAATGGTGCAATTTAGTACTAAGTGCTCAATTTACTAACTGATTTTCTGTATGGTAAATTAAACTCCATTAAATAAATTTCCTTATAATGCAATTAAGGTCAATGTCTGAATATTATGTTAGTTAAACGCATTCAGCAAATAAAAAAGCAATTAAAATCGTTGTAAAGGTTTTTCAAATTGAGCTTTAAATTAAATGCTTTTAAGGATTATTGAATGATTTTATATCTTTTTTAAATTTACCTAGTATAAAAAAAAAAAAACCATCACAGAGAAATTATTTTTTATGCTGAAGTATTTTAAATTGCTTTCAATGTGCTGATTAAATTAAAATAGTACTGAATTCTCCATACCTGACTACGCCCTATAATAATCCAAAGCAAGTGAATCAAATCAGCTGATTTCAAAGGGCAGCTTTTAAGACACAAGTTTAAATATTTTCTTAAATCTTATATGTATCGACTCACCCTCTTTAGGACGTTCCGACATTTGTGCCATCAGTCTTATTTTCGCACTCTAAATATTTTATATATTACACATTCGTATTACTTTTAATTCCAATTTATTAACTTAATTTACATACATACATACACATTTACTTTTTTATATCTGCTTGACATAAATTTATTTTCTTGTATTTTCAACAAACAATTTACATTTCTTCTATTTCCTCTTTTACTCAACAACTTCTTTTTAACACATAATATTTGATTGATTATTCTACTTCCTCTCAGTTACAAAAAACTCAACAATGCACAACGGCATTTACTAACTTATTAGAACAACAACATGCAATAACTAAAAGAGGGAAATATAAAAAAAACTTCAAAATATTTTAACTTAAACGCGATTTTTTCTTACTTTACACTGATTTTTTTATAAGTAAACACGTGCTTATAATTTAATACACTTTTATTGATCTTTTTATTATAATTAAATGAATTTCTAAACACTTTTTACTTCTTTTTAAAATAAAATTATTAACACTTTGACAGAGACCACAATTATTGCAAATGCCGGTTGGAGAAGAACTAAAGCAAAAGGTCATACAAGAGCACGCTGGAAAGAAAAATAACGGCAGCTTAAATCTTAGTTTGTATTGTTGTTATTTTTGTTAAATAAGGGAACAAGGCGAATTTGTAATATTAAATTCGCCTTGTAGGTGCATTATTGATGCTGTTACCATAAATAAATGCAAATAATGTCATGAAAAGGGGGCGACCGAAAAATTAGATCGTTCGAAGCAAAAATGAATTAATTAAAAAGAAAATCAAGAGTTGTGATATATGTGTATGCATGTGCAGGTGTATGTAGTCTTATTGCTTCTGGTCAGATTTTTTATATATTTACATGTATGTACTATGTGTGTATATTATTATAATTGAATCTTTCATAAAGATAATCACAATCCGCACAAAAACATTAATGTGAAAATAAGGCCAAGTTTTTCTATCCACAAATTTCGGACGTTAAGAGTACTGAGTTCAAAATGAGGACCAAGTTCTTGTTATGTACAACACGATTCCATTTCTAGGCAACTAGTTTGGTAACATTTACCCATTATTTTCTCCCATATTGAAAAATTGAAAAAATATTTTCAACCCCTAACATAGCAGGTTGCCTAGAAATGAGATGGTAATTTACATATCAAGAGCTTGGTCCTCATTTTGGATTCAGTACTTTTAATGGCCGTAGCTGCTTTAAGACGGAATTGAGAAAATACGCAAGTAAAAAACCTCTTGTATGGAATGACACTTAAATAAGTACATTTCATTTTTCGTATGGAAGAATTTTAAATATTGAAGAAAGGTGGATTTCGTTTACGTTTCTCTTCAAAAATTATGCATGCTTCCAATTTTCTACGATTTGTGCGGTCATGTATTGCCAATCAAAAAAAAATATCTTCACCGCAGACTGATAAGATATGATAATAAAAAAACAAAACGTCTAGAACGTGTCTCTCTTTTCAACGGATTTTTAACTGTAGCGATCATTGGACTATATGTCTTTAAACATGAAGCTGGTAAAGCAGTGTTTGTTAATATGCTCCATATCGCGTTGTGTAAATTCCATGCTATTAATGTAAACAATATTTCGTTTAAACCAGAAATTGTGGTCAGTCCTGACTAAATCAATCTTTAAAAGAGAAATTTGTTGGTCGTGTATTAGTTTTGGTAATCAGTACTAGACCACGTAATTTAACGCAATTGGATTTCTTTGAAAAGCGTTATTTGGGGACAAATATTCCTACCAACAAGTCCAGACTTGATAATAGGTTTATATTTCAAAAAGCAATTTTTAAAATTACTTTCATGCTATATTTAGTCAACAGCCATGATATGTTACAGTATCGGTTCTAGAATTGAATGTATTGAAAAATGATTTAAGCACAAGTTCTAAAAATTAATCTACTTCATTTATGAGAAAAATATTTTTTCTCATAAATTTTTCGTTTTTAATTTTATGATGTCAACAGATGAGGTCAAGTGTTTAAACGATTAAATGTATTTAATTGTATTACCCCATTTCCTATGCTTGTTTTAAGTCAATAAAAGTATCTATGCAACATATAATCAATAGTCATCGTAACCAATTGATAAAATATCAGCCAGTTGGACAAACAGTTATTCATTTACACAAAACATACATATGTACATTCCTTCATTGATATATAACATTTAACACGTTTTAGCAATTATTGAAAATATTTGTTTGTACATTGGTTGCCACATGGCAGAGAGTGGTGCGGAGAGCGGTGTTACATTTATACTCATTTTAACTCGTGGTAAAAATTGTAAGCACACTCTTTCGACTCCTAGAAAGCAAAGTTTTGTTTGTTTTTCTTTAATAAAACTATGCGGCACTATGTGATTTTTGTTTTCTCCAAACCCTTCTGTTTAGCGCACCCTGTACAATGGTTTTTTCTTGCGTGTTTAACGTTTGTCTTCAATATGATCATAAAATGAAAGTGCAGTTGCTTAGTTAATGAAATTAAAAGTAATTTGATGAACAGAAAAAAAAAACAAAAAATAACTTTGAAACGCAATTAATCGCCAAGTCTTTATAGGTTAAGACCACCCAAAAGTAATAAAATTAAAAACGTTGAAATTTTTTAAAATTAAATTTTTTTCATTAATATTTTATTATAGAAAATACATACAAATGATAAAAATAATAAAAAAAATTGGCAATAAATATGACTTAGTTATAATAAAAAAATGCTATTTTAAATTTAAATATGATTTTTTTACATGTTAGTCTAAAACACATAAATCATAAATGTTTTGAATATTTATTAACTTAAATACTTAATAATAAAAATATACGAAAGAAATACAATGTTTTTGTTAAAATATAAATTTGACTTTGTTAATACAGAAAATTATTGCACACATACATACTATACATATGTGTGTATATGTATGTTGTACATCAAAATAATAAAGTCATTCGTTAACTTTGTGTTCCTTTTTATGCAAAAATAGAAATCGAATCAAATATAAAACCGTTAACTGCAATAACTGGCGCTTAAGTGTTGTTTCAATACACTTTTAGCATATTCTTGTTTTTCTATCGTAGCAAACATTTTAATCACACTTGTAAATTAAAACTTTGCTGAAAAATGAAATACCCTAAAATGAAATTTTATATAATATTTTTGAAATTGAAGACAGTGATGAAATAAATATGCATTAAACATATAGGCCCATAATCATAGTCAACAACTAAAGTCGGTTTTTTTTAAAAATCGACTTTAAATTTAAAACTTGTTATTAACAATTTTACTACCATAGACAAAAAACAAGTATGCAAGTATGTTTTAAGTTGAACCAGCTTTAAATGGGTGCCACCTCAAATGTTGAATGTCTTTGCATACAATCAATAACAAAATAAAAGAATGTACTATCCTTGATCAGCTGATGCTAGTTATAAAAAAACAGAAGAAACGGCAAAATTTATTTCTTTAATATAAATCGAAACTATTTGGATGGGAAAAAAATGGAAAACGTGAGTGTTAATGTTATGGCAATATCGCTGACAATATCTTGTAACCTGAACATTTAAAATTTTTTGCGTACACTTTTTTTCTTAGCAAAGAACAGCTGATATTGTTGTTAAATGAGTTAAAACAGCTACAGCTAGTTTTATATTTAAAGTCGACTTTAACGTTAAAAGTATGTTTTAACTTGTCTATGAAAGGCATAAAGTTGACTCTTAAGTAAAATCCACTTTAATTCTCTTAAAGTATACTTTATTTTTGACTATGATTATGGGCCATAGAAGACAGCGGGGTGGCTACCGTTAACAATCTGTCAAAATTAAAATACACACGTTTATAAAAAAAACCAATATTTTGACGACAACAAGGCAACACGGTTGCAGGTTGGTGTCCATGGTGCTTTTGCCTTTGTAGTCAAATTAAACTGATTTCTTCTTTAGTTGGCTGGAGAACAAAAGTAATGTTGACAATAGAGCAAAAAATGTAAAGTAAATTAGCGCTTAGAAATATTTTTTATTGTAAAATAAATAGAAAAGTACAAAATTTAAATGTTACATTATATATGCATCAAGAGTTTTTAAATAAATAAATTTATTTGTTTTATTCTAATATATATGTATTCAAAATTAGTAATTGCTTTTTATGACATTAAAGGAAGTTTATGTACATGTCTAGAATCATGTATATTGTTCGACTTAAGTCTCGTTTATGTGCACCTCGCCGATCATACACAAGTACTACAATTCCGATTAAAAAATTTATAGTATTGTTTGTCGGCCACGCCTACATTCGAGCGAGCGGGGTGAAAAGTTTTTACCTACTATAGCATATTGTACATCAAATGAAAGCTTATTGTCTTTGGTACTAGAATATATACCCAAATATGATTTCTCTCGAGATAAATTGAAAAAAAGCGTGCATAAAATTCATTTTCCGCCTAAATTACCTATTTAGAATATATTTTGGCCACACATCGAAGGGGTTGGAAAGCTTAAATTTAATAAATAGCTTGTTACTGTGCTCGTTATCGTTTAGAAGATATATCCGATAGGTCTTATTCCATGAAAAAAACCGAACGTTTAAAAATTAAAAAATCTAAAGTGACACCACTGAAATGTGAACGAATTGTTGCAAGAGCCGTTAATATTTTAACATTATTACATATGTAGCTGTCGTTTTCAAATTAATTAAGTAGCTGGCTATAGCGCGATCTTTGTATCCAGCGGCATTTGCAGTTATGTAGCTGTGTAGCCTCCTGTGGTCAATATGTTTAAGGCATAAATTTGAAAACTCCCCCTAAGTACAATACATTTTAAAACGATTATTCCTCCAAAGCTAAAATTTGGTCTTAATGATAATTATATTGAGCCTTGAAAGGCCCAGACGCAATATGAGACTTATCCGTTAGATCTGTAAAAATTTCTGTGTGTATTTAAAACGTAGGGCAGTGTGTATTAAAATAAAATATATGTGACAGGATTTTTGAGAGGTCTGTACGATTTGCTAATGTTTTGAAAAATTTCTTAAAATGACAGTTTCCATGCAGTTAGAAGTGCATGTTGTGGTGCAGCTGACAAGCGTAACAGCAATGTATGAGTTCAACATCGTTGCTTAAGTTTTTCATGCTTTTAAAAATGCATTATAGAATATTTTTACTTGTATTTAATTTAATCTTAATTTAAACAAATATTTAATCGAAAAATATAGTGTTGGTTAACATTACGAAAAGCATATCACTCATTTATTGAAACAACGTCATAACTCAAAAATGCCATTTCGAAATTAACGCGGTTGAAGTTTTTTATTTGCCCCCACTGCCGACAAAAAATAACGGCATTTCCTCCTCAAACTGAGAAAGTGGAAAGGATATAAAGAGGAAATTTATGCACTCTATAAAGCATAATATAGCGAACAATTCTGCATCATAAACTCCAAAAATCTATTTTTTGAGCTATGACGTTGTTTTAGTAAATGTGCCATATGTTTTTGCATCTTTTTTTGTGACAGGGTGGACATCGTATTTTTTTTTTTCAATGAACCGTAGGATCGTGTATGATACTGAATGATGGAAGAAGTATTTTACGAATTTTGGCATTAGATTAAATTAGTAAGATTTTTGAAATAATGACGTTCATTTTATAAGGAATTATGCCCATTGAGATATTCCCAGTTTGAGTTAGCATAATGTATGTATTTATAGTATATATTTGGAAAAAGAATCATTTAAAAATAGATATTATAAATAAATATATCACCTTCAACGTTTTCAATTTTTTTTTCGATTTTCTAACACATGAAATCGGGACCCTTAAATGTATCTCTTGTCTCCAAAAATATTCCTCCCTAAATAAAAAAATCTATAATTGGACAGGAAAATTCTGCACTCTGGTAACACAGTTTCAGTATTAAAAATTCGTTTTCATTTGTTTGCCGTTATACACAATGAGCATTTTTGTAATAAATCTAACTCATTGTTATTGAGTGTATTTTTTTAAAGAAAAATTTAGTTTTTGAACATAGTAAGACACAGAAAAATTTTGTAATAATGTGTACGCGTTTCGTGGAATATGGTAAAAAGTAAATATTTAAAGTCATTTTTTATTGAGCGCTAAAGCCGACCTATGACCGACTTTGACATTCAATGACAGAAATTTCCATAGAATTCAAATTGAATTTGAGTGAATATTTTGACCATTTTGAGCATTTTCTTCCACTACAAATGGATCGTACAAATGGAACGTGGAAAATGGCGAAATTTCCTAGCATGACAAAACTACCAATCCACGAATCAAATAAAAAGAGATTATGCATTCCGTTAGTTTTTGTTAAAATTGTAAGAGTAAAATTGAAAGCTTCTCGTGACGTCATAGATCAAAAACTTTGTTTTTATATTTAAGCAATACATATGTTTATTATTGGAATAATATACACTGACCTTATCAAATAATAAGGTCACCATCATGATCAAAATTTCAACTGGAATTCAGTATGTTTGAAATGCCCATCGTGAGTACCCTTTTTATTTGTTTACATAAAAATACATCCCTAATTTGAAAAGTGTGATGGTTTGCTGTAAAATTGCAACAATTAATACGTCATACCACTGTCATGTTTTCATCCGGATTTTCTCTCAATGTCTTATTACATATTTTACATGTCATAAGACTTGAGTGATAATTGAAAGAAATTAAATGTACGTTAAATAAGCTTGATATAAAATTGAATTAAAATTTGCTCTTAGTACATAGAGCCACTAAAAATGTCAAGGATTACCGAAAAAAAAAACGATTGAAGTATAAATGAAAATTATAAAAAGGCTACCATAAGTTTTGTATCCCATAAAAAAAATTTATAAAATTTAAACTTTCTTTTCTTGTCTCTCCCTCACTCTTCATGTTTTTTTTTTTTTTTTTTGTTTATATGTATGTCTGTATGTATGCCCCTTAGTAATAACCGTGGCACGTCAGACAACAATAAGTTTTATAAAAATCCATTTTACATAGACGCTCACGATTAATACGCTTACAATTATTTAACTCATCATTACAATTTTTTAGGCTTTGTGGCGCCGCTGCTATTACCAATTTCTCTTTACCGGCTGCCAAATCTCTATGTGTATTTTTATTCATACCATTAATTCCAACAGTATCAGCATCCTTTGCATTAACACTATAATTTTGACTGTCATCACTTTGCAAATGTTCCATATCGTTGGCAGAAGCTATAGCAGCATCTGCTGCGTTATATTGCTGAATTTCCAATTCTATACAAGTTTTCAAAACCAAAAACAAACGAAAAATAAAATCAAAAACATTATTATGTATTAGCATAAATTACCACCTCTGCTAGTAGTTCTTGTTATGGTATGTTTGATTTGATTACCTTCACAATTGGCCAAACTACAAGCACCGTAGACGGGTTCTCTTTCCAAATATTTACATTTATTAGACTCGCTCATAGCATTTTGTTTCCAATCAAATTCCAAACATTTGGCATAGCGACGTTGAACGCCCTCGCCGCAAGTACGGGAACACTGTAACGAAAAAATGCAAAATACGGTTAAAAAGGAGTAACTAAAGAACAAAACTTTTATCTAAAAGCGGTTTTATAATTTAAAAGAGACTTTACGGCAAGCTTAATTGTTCTATAAAATACCCTTTTTGACCAGGTACTTGTAAGAGTTTTTATGGTACATTTTTCCAAAAAAAATATTTCTCTTCAAAAAGGTATTTTATCTAAAAACACAAGAAATTACTATTTGGAAATAGATACTTTTTGCCAGCGTAGTATTTTGTCTGTAAAAGGTACTTTATTCTGAAAATTGTACCTTTTGCCCAAGAAAGTTTATTTCCTCATAAGACTATATTGGGGCATCGCATAATATATTTTTTTTTTCAAGAAGTACCATCGTTTTGAAAAGAATCCCAATTTTTGTTATATTAGTACTAGTAGCTCCCAATTAAGTACCGCTTCCAAAAAAATTTGATTAATTTAAGCAAATTCTTTAAAAAAAACAAAAGCAAACATATATTCCTTGAAGTAATATATTTATCCCACCTCTGACCACTCCGAGTAATGCCACTTTGGGCCACAAAGCTCCATATCCGGTTTCGTACAGTTCTCGAACTCCAAAGGTTTGATTTCCAACGAACATTGTGCAGCATCCACAACTAAACCATCCATAATGCATAATACCATACGAGTTCGCTGCATATTGAAGCATTCTCCGGTACATTTCGACCAATCGGAAGTGAACCAAGTACCTTTAGGACAAGATCGTGGTGAGCATGAACGTTTTTGTTCAGGCGTTAAGCGGGCATCACAAAGATCAGTATAAGGAGCCGTGCGATCACAATAAATGGTACGATGTTCATAATTAACAATGCAATCTTGAGAGCACTGTTGACTCCAATCGGACATAAGCCAAACACCGGATTTATCGTAACGGTCATCGCGATGAAAACGTCTAAGGGGCGGAGCTAGTGAGATATTTAAATGGCGTTTGCCTTGAAATATAAAATTTAATGTATAATTATTAAAAAACAAAAATTACTTCTAACTTAGAATAACTTTACCTAAAACATTTCTAACAGCACCTGGTGAACCTATTAACTTCGCATACATTTTAGGTGAATTATCCGAATTACGTGCATAAATCTTTCTCTTAGCCATCAAATGACAATTGCAAGTTTCTTTAAGATCGGGTAGTTTTTCGGCTTTACACGTTGATTCTTCCACTTCTTCAATTAAACCATTGATTTGTTCTTGAACACATTGCAACTCACGACTTCGCACTCCCTCCGCCTCACCCTCAGCACACTCACATTCCCCATATTCCAAGGGACGCCAGAAGGCCGGGCACAGACCACGATTACAATGATAAATATCTTCACTAAATTGAGGCTTTTCAATAAAAGCACATCGTTTAGGTGAATAATATCTGCTAAGTGATTCTTTGGTGGGCGACTCCCTAATGCATCTAAAAATGGGCAATTGTACGCCTCTACCGCAAGAACGATTACACGGGCCAAAACCCAACAACTCCCAAGAAAATCTTCTGCGTTTCTTTTCCTTGCCACGCAAAATTTGCGTATTAAACGAACTCTTGATTGAATTTTCGTCAGTTTCATCTAAAGGCTGACCCAATTCATTCCATTGACTTTGCAATTCCTCAGGCTCACTTATGGAGGTGGAGGCTACAGGCAAAGTAAAGGTATAGCTTACACCCGGATTAAGGGAACGCACCAGAACCTAAATAATTTTTTTATTTACAATAAATATCTAACAAGGTATTGTTTTCTTTTTGGAGTTTTAAACCTACCATTAGATTTACTGGTTTATGCAGAGGGCCCTTGGCTAAAATCGTGCTGGCCTCTTTATTGTAATCATAAACATCATCATCATAAAGGAATATACCTCCCTCGGAAGCTTTGTTGTTACCATTTATTATATAAATGTCATCGGTGGTTTTTAAAGCTAAACGTTTAAAATTTTTGTATCTAAAAAAAGTTTGAATAGATATTTCCGGTTAATCAAATCTTACCAATTAAATTTGGACTTTTGGCCATTTGTTTAATGGTCACATTCATGGCTCCTGTGGGTAAAGTTGTTATATAATTGTAGCCATGACTTAAGTTAGATTGAGAGAAGATTTCGCTGACTTTTTTACACAATACCGAGCCACATTTTTCCTGGCTGTCTTTCGTGGTGGCGGGCCGTATGGCACCACTGCTGTGGACTGCCTGAAAACGAAAGAAAAAAGTAGATTTTTAAAGAAATATGTTTCTAAATGAAATTTTAAGAGCTTTATATTTACATAACGGTCTTCAAGGAGAAACTTACCAAAGTTAATAAAATCCAAAGATTATAAATATTTCTCATGACTCGTTCGATATTCTGACTACTTTCAATTTTATAAATAGAAATTATTTCATACGCGAATCCTAATATTACATTTTATTATCTTAAATTAACTATTTGTAATCGCAAGTTTATCTTTTCACAAAATTAACAAATTATTCGGACTGTATAAATCAAGGAGGACTTCAAAAAGAATTAGGTGTTGCAAAGAAGCACTTTGATTCAAACTTTTCGGAAATAACGAAGATCTGAAGTAATACAATTTTTTTATAAATTGCATGATGCACTCTTGCTGGTTTTATATAAAGTACAACTTTTATTTAATATTCAGAACATATATGTATATTTAGTAATAGATTTCTATAAGTGAACTACCATCTAGTATAGGCTACTATAGTTAACATAAAACAAGCTAGACACGAGGGCGGATCAATAAGTCCGTGACTTTTCGAACTTCCCTCCTAGTTATATGAAATGCAACACTGTTCCTATCAAGTACCATCTGTTAATAGACTACTGTCAAATTATGAGCAAGACTCGCCATTGGCTTTGCGTTTAACAGCTGTTCAAAACATGCAACCTCGTGTATTTGTCTAAAAATTGAAAAAAGTGAATTTCGAGTGCTCATTAAACATTATTTTTTGCAGAAGAAAAACCGCCAATCAAACCAAGGAAAAGCTCGATAAATACTATGGGACTCTGCACCATTGACTTCAATGATAAAAAAATGTTTTACTGACTTTCGTTGCGGTCGCACAAGTACAAATGACGCTGAACGTTCTGAACGGCCATTTGAAACCAGTACACCCGAAAATGTCGAAAAAATCCACGATATGGTGTTGGCGGATCAAAGAGTAAAAGTGCGTGAGATTGTTGATGGCAGCTGGGTTTAAGAAAGTTGTCTGCAAGATGGGTGCCTCACTTGTCTCAATTGACCATAAACGTAAACGTGTGACAACTTTAAAGAATTATTTGGAATTTTTTAACCGCAATCCGAATGAGTTTCGTAACTGTGGATGAAACATGGATCCATTACTGTACTCCGGAGACCAAGCAGCAGTCTAAACAATGCGTTTCCCCGGGTGAAAATGCTCCGAAGAAGGCCAAGGTAAGTTTGTCGGCCAATAAGGTGATGGCAACAGTTTTTTGGGATGCACGCGGGATAATACACATCGATGACCTTCAAAAGGAAAAAACAATAAACGGCGAATATTATGCCAACTTATTAGACCGATTTAATGAGGATTTAAAAAGAAAACGACCCCATATGGCCAAGAAAAAAACACGTGTGCAGTCTCAATTGCAAAACTCTATGTCGAAACGCGGGTTGACATTTACTTATTGCTGACATTATGCTCTCCCACAACAGGTGTTAACTCTGATGCTTTCAATGGATGTATGGCACATAACTTGATCCTTAAGTCACAACCCAGATAGATTTTTGCGGGACTTTGCCCATTCGCTAATAGAGTTGTTCTATATCGAAAAATTATTTTCTGCACTCTAAGGTTTCCATAGTTTCCAATTTTGATTTTAATATCTGTTCATGCCTCGCTGCAAGTCCGTTTGTTTCCGTACGACCTGGAGCTATGAACTTTTGTACAATTCCATTATCAGTACAATAATTTTTAAAACTGACACTTTGGAATACGGTGGCATTATCTGATAAATTGGTGAAAGACCGTGTGTGGCAAATATATATTGCAACAATACAACTGTTTTTTCAGGATTCGGGGCGAAAGAAAATTAATAATTCTAAAACGGTCCGGCTTAGTCAATGTGAAGCCGTTGGAAATTTTCGTTTGACTCCTTCCAATGATGTGTAATTACTTTTGAGGTATTTTTTTTTCTTACCTTGGCACAACTGGCACATGCTCTCACAAATCGTTCAATATTGGAATCTATGTTTCCCAAAGAAAAAAAAAAAAATCCCAGCTAATTATTTCATTTTTACCATGCCAAGGTGTGTGTGATATAATTCTTTCAATATTTCAAAACGTAATTTTAATGGTATGACGACCCGCTCACTCTTGAACATAATCCCATCGTGAATTGAGTACTCAACATAATAATTTTCGTTAGATAAGTCTAAATCACGTTCGGTTTCTTTTGCAATACTTGCAGCAGTGATTACTTATGTAGAAATTTACTTGATTGTTTGATTCTGAATTATCCGCACTTCTTCAGCTAAAAAGTGTTTGAACTGTTAGATAAGTATTTCTTGCTTTAGTCACTTTTCTTTTTTTGTCATCAGTTGACGCAACGGAAACGTAAGCGTAAAGATAAGTGGTATAAATTTGGAACCGTAGGTGACCATTCTGAGAAGCCTCCTTGTATCATGTACGTTTTTGAGTTCTGGCAGATACATAAACGCCTGAACTTTTTCTAGACATTTTGAAATTTAATTGTGAGTTATGACACATCCGAGATGTTTGATTGCGCCTTTAAAATATTCGTACTTTTTTTTGCTAATATGTAATTGATACTTATTAAATCTTTCCAGGCATTTTATTACTGTCTCGTCGCACTGTTTAAGAGTTTCTCCATGGATTAATATGTCATCAAAATATGAAGTAGTACCACCCCACCTAAACCTTGCAATATTTGGTCTAACATGCGAATTAAACTTACTTGGTGCGTTCTTTTTACCAAATGACAACCGATGCATCAAGTATACGCCTCGGTTGGTTGATATACACAGCTTGAACATGTTTACTCTCTTCGAGTACTGAAACATGTAGATGTCCTTTGTACAAGTCTAACCAACAAAAGTATCTTGACTTTCTTAAGCTACTAAAAATTTCTCTTATCCTTTTTATCGGGCTTCTAGCTGCGAATTAACTACGACTTTATAGCCAGCATACAACCAGACGTAACCATCAGGTTTCGGTATTACAACTCATGATGAGCACCCATTACTAGTATTATCCAATTCATGTTCAACTTTCTCACGCAATGCGAAAGGCACTGGCCTCACTTTAACGAACTGCAAACAGCATACCAAATCTGGCATGCACCCCACATTCTATTGAAAAGTTCCTGATGCTGTTCAATTCGTGTTATCGAATTTGCTTGTTGACAATGCCGTTGTTCACATTTGGCTTAAACAAAGTCTGCAAGGTTTATTTCCAAGTGTCGAATACAAACACGACCCAGTAATGCTGTCTATTTAGATGACTTATTTTTATACCCTACACAAAAACGAAAAGTGTATATAGGGTTGTCATTCCGTTTGCATTTTCTACAATGTTCATGTTCGACCTAACAAAGTATATACATATGCATATTCGGGATCCTTAAAGGAAGGGAAGTTCAATTAACGATGTCCGTTTGTCCGATGTTGAAATCAACTTGCTGACGTATTTACCTTGACATTGACTGACTTTTCAAAGTTGCCAGATCATAACCAAAGTTTAATGGTGCATTCCGACTAAAATACCATACATACTTGTTACGCTCCCTTTACATATGAGAATTTTGTATGTGTATTAAATGATTTGCAAATAAAAATTAATTAAGAGCTCTGAGAGTCACACAAAACTCAAATACTGTTTAGCCATATGATTTCTTTATCGCCAAATTAGAAGTACAAAAAGTGCAGAGACCACACACTTGGTTAAACAAACAAGCAAAGTTAACAATGCAAGTGAACAAACAAATAAACAAAAGAAAATGCGCCAAGTTTACAATGTCACCGTAATTGGTTGATTTTCATACCAGCACACGATCTCACAACAGTCAGTTTCACTTCCATTTATTTAAAACCTGGCTTTCAGTTGCCTGCAATTTTTAGGCAGTTATCAATTATTATTATGTGCTTTGGTTTTGTAAACTTTTGAATGCCTCAAAGAGTTTTAGGTAATAAATTTTCATTAATCTATTACTAAACTACAGTTTAAGGGATAGACAAGCATGCACTATGGTTTGGATATTATTAAATAAATGATTGAATCTTTTAAACATAAAAATTTATTTTTATATTCCAGCAAAATTACAATGGTCACCACAGCCACTGGCGGCAATGGGATTACAGACATTTATTTATTTACGCAAACAAATACAAACGCCAGAATGCTGACCATTATAATATAATTTATTTTTCTTGCTTGCTGTAGTGGTGTTCTAATTTTGGACATGACTGCAAGAGAAGTAGTGTGGACGGACATATGTTTCAAATAAAATGATTAGTTGTATGTTTGTAAAATGCCATCGACAAGCCGCTTTATTGAAATTCGTCCATCGCTCTTGCGATATGGTTCCAGTTGTAGTTGGGCCGTTCCCTTTTTTTGTTAATTATTTTACTTTAAATATAATTCTAAGCACTGCGGTTGTGCAATTTAGTAGTAAAGCAATTTATCTGCTCTTTAATTTCTAGCTCATTGGTTTTTTTATTTCATAAGCTTCTTTTATCTTTTGTAAAACAATCAGCATGTGACCCAATTAGTATTCGATAATTAGTTCAATGGTGTGTTTTAAGTGGCTGACTTTGCATTTCACAAACATCCAATAACTAGTGGGGATGTTTTTCAACAGTTTTTTTTGTTGAGGGGAGCAACATTTTTTTCTTCATATAATTTAAGTACTAAAAGTTGTTATACTTGACTTTGGAGAAGAGCTTCATAAATTTCATCAAACAAAAAGAAAATGGATGATATGCATTTATATGTTGGAATAATTTAAACGTTAAGTATCTGAAAGTACTGAAAGTTAGAATGCCCACAGCATTGTGTAAAAACCTGTTCTTGGGTAATAATCACCTTGTTTTCGAATTTTCCGCACGCGGCTAGTTCAACAGAATGAACTCAAAGAAAAAACATGGTTGTGACATAGTCACGGCAACCATATTCTGTTCTCTACAACAATATATTGTTTTGCCAATCATATAATAAATATTTGAAAACATTTTAATTATTACTGTTGTTGTCATAAACAAGTTACAATTTATATTTAGTCATTTAATGATCCGTAAAATTGCAACATGGTTGAAATTCTAACCACAAACAAACCATTTAAACTATTCAAACATTATATAACTCTAACCATAAAATGATCCTTGTAGGAATGATATGTAAAATTCGTTTGGTGTTTAATCAACGTATGAGGTTGATGTCGCTTAAGTAGTTCGTGCTTCGGCCATTAGGCTTTCGTCGCCTGTGTTCGTACCACAGCCGCTGTCAGTAAGTAACATCAATGTTTTCCTTTTCTATCACTCTGAGGGGAACATATTTTTGCCATAAAAGAAACAACTACAATTGAATAATTTATCAAAAACACTGTTTCCTAAGGAACGTTAAAACTGGACAAAAGAAAAATCCAAGAAATCTTCAAAGGGACTTACGCCAAAAAAAAACCCACAATGCTTTAAAAGAAGTCGAAATCACCAAAATCGAAGTAATAAAAAAAACTTTGTTTAATTCTCATAAAAAATAACAATATCGAAAAACCAGAAAATATCATAAACTAAATTGGATAACGACAGCTAGAATTTCAAAAACAAAAAAACATCTGAACGAAAACAACCCCTGAAACTGTTGACATAACTTTTGGACAGAATAAAAAAATTAAAAAAAAAAATACAAATTTCAAAAAGAAATAAAAAAAAGACAGAACTCCTCCAAAAACCAAAATTTGACCAACAGAAATTTAAAAAAATTCAAAAATCTGCCAAAATTTTAAATTGAGCATAACTGCGGAAATTGACTAGAAAATCTAGAATAAAAAAATTTTTCTTTAAAATCAAAGTTCAATGAAATCCGAAATTTTAGAAAACAAACGAAGAAACTAAATTCACCAAATTTTGAATATTCACCACAAAAATTTTAATTTCACCACAATCTCTAAATTTCGCCCTAAAGTCACAAAAATTCAATTAATTATGAAAAACTTCGAAATTTTAACAAAATAAAAAATAAAAATTTTAAATTTACCGCAAGTCGTAAATTCTCAGAAATATTTAAAAAATTCACCAAAATATTTAAAAATCAAAAAATTCTTAACTTTACCAAAAATGCCACAAAATATAAAATACCAAATTTGGAAATATGACTACAAAAACTTTAACTTAGCCAACATTGTGCAAATTCACCAAAAAGCCGAAAATTAAAAAAAAAACAAATTTTATGAAAACGTCAAAATAGACTATAAATAGACAATTATATAAAAAATCACCACAAATCGGGAATATACAAAAAAAATTTACAATTAATCAAAAAATTAAAAAATTTACCAAAAAAATTTATAAACATAAAAAATCTAAATTTCAATACAATTTAGGAATTCACTTGAACACAAAAATTCTTCACGAAACCAAGCAATAGTCTAAAAATTTTTTAATAAAAAAAATGTTTAAAAAGGCTAACATTAAAGGAAATAGAAATTGCAACAAAAACTTACGAATAATTTAAAATTTGCCAAGATTTTATATTCGCCAAAACTTGGGAAATTCAACACAAAATCGAAATACTGGAATAAAACAAAATAATTCCAAAAATACAAAAAAAACAAAAATTCATCAAATTTTTAAATTTCAATTTCACCAATAATTTTTAGTTTCACCAAAAAATTGGAAAAAAAATCGACATTTTATTAAAAACGTCGCAATTTGAACAAAACCGATATTACACAAGTTCTAAAAGGCGAAAGGAGAGTTTAAATCTAGAATAATACGACAAAAATTGGAGGCCAAAATTAAATATCTCAAACAAATCTTTTCACCGGCAAAAATCTGTGGTACATTTTTAGTAGTTCATACTTTTGTGATGTGTTTTTTCTTTAACTTTTATTTTTTTTACTCACACAGGAATAATTATTTTTGAGTATTATTTTTTGGCAGAATGAATTCCTTTTTGTGATGTATATTTTCTGTTTGAAAGTAGCCATTATTTTATATTTTTTTTTTCGATCATAAGCTTGAAATTAACGGAGTTAAAATTCGTTATAATCATTAAGTTTAAAAAAACTTTGGCTAAAGGATCTGAAGCCAAATTATCTAAATCGCTCGAAATTAATTTTAACGCTGAAAACGCTCTTTCTATGCTTACTTGCGTAGCGGACACTGTGTTAGATTTTAGCTAACTTATACACATTTTTTTATATACATATGTCTATATAATCATTATCTACGATCCGTGCTAATTTTGATAACCGTTAAAAAAAGGGTCAAATTCGAAAATTAAAAGAGCTGCTAATAAAAATGAGGAAAAATCGCTAGGATATAAAAAAAATGTCTAAGAACCCACAAAACAGATAAAGAGTCAGAAAAATTTTCAGAAGTAACAAGCTCGCAAAAAGCGCTTGAATTAAAAAATTAATTCAAAAACTAAAAACACATTTCTAAAGATCAGGTTGCAACGCAAAGCATTCGAAATATATATGAAAAATATATAAAATTGCCTTCAATTTAATTCTTCGAAATGTGACCACGTAACGTTTTCCTTAAGAAGGCAGAATTGTCCAACAATAACAAATACCACTGTTCCAGCGGAAGGCTGCTTAAACGGTATTTTTAATGTACTTTTTATTCCTATACTCGCCTTTTGCACTTTGACTCTCCACAACACAGTGCAACAATAAAATTGGGTGGTCCCATCATTTGACCAGTGCATTATGAAATTTAAAATTCAGTTAGTGCCAACCAATTCAATTTCAATTATGTGCAAAACTCTCTAACGCAAACGTGTATACTTTTCTAATGTTTCTATTATGAACAATAATTTTAATTCACAAAATTTGATGAAAAAAAAAAACAAAACAATTCGTCTTGTAAACTGCTTTACTTGTTTAATTTTTTAAAGATAATTTATGACTTTATATGCGGTAGTAGACAAATTTAAGTTTAATAATAATTTAATCAATTTCTTACAAAATTCATAATTTTTTATTGGAAGCATAAACAAAAAGTGAAAGTATTTCGTAAATATCTCGAGGGGCAACTGAGAATAATGGACAATATTTTCTTGAAGTCTTATCAAACAAAAAGGAAAGGTAATCTGCGAAAGAGATAATGTGGAAGTTATCAACAGTTGTGTAAAAATATATTTTAATTGTTGACCGGAAAGTTTACAAAATTCGAAAATGAAAAGCTTTTTCGAAGTTTTTGAGATCAACCATCCTCTCGACCTTTCTTCATAAACTTTTATAGCGGTAAAGTTTCTACTGAGTTAAGGTTTTTAATTTTAAGTTAAACTAAACACCCACGTTATTTCTAATTTCATAGTGTTTTTTTAAATAATTATTAAGGCGCATGGATACTTTTTATAGATAGTATTTTATAGATACTTAAATATCTTACAGATATAATATAGTATAGATACTTCGGTATGTTGCAAATACTTTAGTATCTTATGGATATTTTAGATACAGACGCTTACAGATACTTTATTGTGTTATATACTTTAATATCTTCCATATACTTTAGTATATCATAGATACTTTGTTAACTTATTCACTATCTTATAGATACTTTAGTATCTCATATACATTTTAGTATAAAACCCCTCAAGCTTGGAAAATGTTTTAAATTGAATTTAAAAAGTTCAAGAAAATCCACAATTTGTATACTTCAGTATCTTATAGATCCTCCAGTATCAATTATATATGTTAATATGTTATGGATACTTCGGTATCTTGTAGATACTTTCGTATTTTATCGATTCTCTATTATATTATTTACTTTGTACCTTATAGATATTTTTGAATCTTATAGTTACTTTAGCATCTTACAGATCCTTGAGCATCTTACAGATACTTGATAATTTTTTTTTAACTTTTTTATATGGAAAAGGATTATGGCAAAAATGTTACCAAACTATCAAGTTGTCTAGAAATGGAATGGTATTCTACATATGAGAAATTTGGTATTATTTTCATATTTATGTTTTTATGCAGATTCTTATTTACTTCATACACTTTTGTTACTTTGGCATTTACAAAACGCTGAACAATTGATGAATTTGCAATTTAAAATCTTGAATGTGCTGGCATACCAAAAGCCCAATTTGGCTTTAGGCCAATTACGCACAAAAAAAAATATTTTAACTTAAAACGGTGTTCTGGCATTAAGATCAGACAAAATGTTAGTGAAAGTTTTATAAAATTGGCCAATCTCAAAATAATTTGTATGTTTAAATTTACTTAAAGATTTTAACAAAAACGTAAAAAGTTAAATAAATTAAAATTCTTATTTATTTTAAAATCGCAATAGATTTTGACTTTTCTAATATAAAAATGACATGATTAAATTCATTTAATTCCTTGAAAAGAAACGTACATAATTTATTTTAAAACAAAAACTATAATAAAGTTTATTAAAAAAAAAAAAAACTTTTCCCTAAAACAAAAAAATATAAAATTCATGATCAAAGTAAAATGTTTTTTATTAAGAAAAGTAATTAAATTTACGCAAAATTAAGTAAATAAAATTTCTGTTTATTTTTATGGCTCCTAATTTCATTGCTGTCACGTTAAAGGTTTAAGTAAAAATTATTTGTGTTTATAAAATATTTTTAAAATATTTTTTTTTTCATTTTTTCTCAGTTTGTTGCTTGAATTGTAGCAAATGGGGCGTATTGGAAGTGTGTTGACAAATAAAGTCATTAATAATGAGTCCTGTATGTGAGAAATGAAAATATTCTAAGTTCGTTACTAAACTAAAATCTCTATATTCTGGCGCTCTTTCGATTTTATATTTTGAAATTATTTAATTATAAATTGTATAACCATCATTCTTGTAATACTGCTTAGGAAACACGAGCCGGAAATTAGTGTAATGGGAATTACTTTAGCCATTAATTTACTACAGCTTTTATCGCCTGAATTTAATCTGTGGAATGATTTTTTGTTGATTTATAAGTTTGGAACGATTTTCCGTCATCCCTTGTCTATTTTGGTTTGGAGACAAAATTCAGTGCCATTTTTATCATTCTGAATTGTTTATGGTAATTCGTTCGTTTTATAGTCAGTTAGCCATCGGTCTTATGTGGGCAGGTAGCAGGTAAGGCGTGTGTTAATTCGTATGTGTTTTAAGTCTAGTCATCCGTATAGTATGGGTAGGTAGCTGGTAAAACGTATATGTCCCTTAATTGTTTATAGGAAGTATTTTTCCTTAATTTTAAAATTAACCATTTTCGTGTAGGGTAACTTTATATTTTTTAAGCACTCTTATGTTCGAAATTTAAAAAAAAAACATTTGTTATATAGAATTAAAATGATAAATTATGGCATTTAATTATGACGTCCATAAGCAAAAAAGCATCTGTAAAATGTGCTTCAGTATCTTTTATAATAATTTTGTATCTCAGAGATACTTTGCTAACTTGCAGATACTTCAGCACCGTGCAGAGACCCTAAGATCACCTTGGCAGCGTATTGCATCCATTAAAAAATTTTAAATTATAAAATTGATACTCTTAAATCTTAAAGATATTCTTTTACGAAATTACATTATACTTGTATCTTGCAAACTAAGAAATTTATTTTTAGAAGATTTTTCGATGCTACAGCACACTAACGATACTTCAGGACCGTTTGGAATAATGTAGTACCACATAAACACTTAAGTATCTTATAGATAATTTTTTATTGTAAAGACACTTAAGTATATTCCATCTTTATAGATACTTCGGTATCTTGTAGACGATTTCTTGTCGTATATTCTTTAATCTTTACTTTAAAATCTTCCAGATTCTTTAGTAACTTATAGATACTTCACTATCTAATTTACTTTAGTAGCTTATATATACTTTAGTATCTTATATATACCTTAAAATCTTAAAAATACTAAAGTAGCTATAAGATTATTGAGCATCTTACCGATATTTTAGTATCTTACAGATATTTTAGTATCTCACAGATACTTGTGCAACTTTAAGATACTTGTTCCAGATACCCTAAGAACTGTTATACACTAAAATAGAAATTTTTGAATTATGAATTTAGTATTTTTATATCTTAAAGTTATTTTTGTTTAAGGACCTTTTTTTCACCTCTTATATTTAAAAGTTTCGTAAATTTAAAAGTATCTTTAGTATGCTTAAGTATCTTTTTGAATAATTTAGTATCTGTCAGATACTTTATTTTCTTATAGATGCTTTAATATCTTATAAATATATCAGTATCTTACATATCGCACCCTAAATACAAAAGGGTCACACCTCAAAATTTTCCAAAACTGACTTTTTTCCATAAATTAATTCATACTACTAACTACTGCAAAAATTTCTTTTACATCACTATCTTCTTTAACTGGAAAAATACAATTATGTCTATTTTTATGTTAAGTGTGTTGCTTCTGCACGATGAACTAAAGAGAAATATTTTGCGTCATAAATCAAAATTTTATTTTATTTTCGCAAAGATAATATAAAATTGAAAAAAGTATAGTACAGAACCTTCTTCAATATTGAATTTTTTCATCATGGAAAAATATTTTCTTTAAATATTTCTATCATTTTTACATAAACAGTTTTCTGTCTCTCCTGAAAATTTTAGTATTTTGAATTGGGACCCTTTTGTATTTAGGGTGCGATATACATTAAATTCTTTTAGATACTTAAATATTTTAGAAGTACCAGGACTTGAAGGGTCTCGAAACTGTATATTTGATATTAAAAAATTATTTTTAAAAATTAACTGGTCTTTGCAAGTGATCTTTTTAAACATTTTTTTAAATATTCGGTCCATTTAAAGACACAAACACCAATTATAATATACTAGTCAAGCCCGCGCGTTGCTACGCCCCTTAGTGAGCTCAATATGTGTGCAAAGTTTCAGAAAAATCGGTCCAGTGCAAGTACCTCAAAATTAAAACTTTTTTTATAGGCGGGCCCTGCCCACTTTTCTAACCACGAAATTATATAGTTATGACAGCTCAATATGTGTGCAAAGTTACTGAAAAATCGGTCAAGTACAAGTAGCTGAAAAATTAATATTTATTTTGTATGGGCGTATTTCATTTTTATGTATATGTAGATGGGCGTAGCCCCGCCCACTTTTTTTAAATTACCACCCATAAACACTCCCTGGAATGTGTATAACAACTTGCCAAAGTTTGACTCCGATCGGCTTTACGGTTTCAGAGTCTATAGCTAACACACACACACACTACCAGAGCACTCAATTAATATTATTCGATTAATTGAGTGCTCCGGTAGTCTAACTGGCAGTGTGGTATTCCATCAGCCTAGGGATCGCGGGTTGGAATTCCACCAAAAACTCTGGCCCGTTTTACTACAACGAGTGAAAGTCCACGTTACTATGCACGCTAATTTATGTTAGAATATAATTTTTAATTGTATTGTAACATTTAATAAGTAAATAAAATATATTTAATGAATTAATTTAACATTAGCATAAAAAAGCTAAATACTGACTAGACCTTACAAAATATTAGTTTCAGTAAAAAGCGCCAATTTAAAGACCAAAATAAAATTGGCGGCAAAGCAATGTTGAGACAGACAGACAGACAAAAGCTGATATAACAACTTGCATTTAATAAAAAAAATACACATCATCAACAGACCAGACCGTCTCTTCTAGGCTCCTTACTTTAAAGCGTCTGCAGTCTTTGAGTGTAATTTGAACTGACATTAAATGCTTTAAGATGCTGTTGCAGCAGCAGCCATAGACACTGACATTCAACATGTTTCTTATGGCAAGACATGCAACCGGAAAACATTGTTTGAATATCCAAGATCACTTAGTCAGTCAAGAATTTTTGTTCCATGAATTAATTGTTAGCAATAGATTAAATGAGTTTAACACCTTAGATCTTTTATTACTTTGAATGGTAATAATTTGTTTAATTGAAGTAATTTATTTTTTAGCAAGTTTGTAACAAGATGAAAAGAATATATGAAAATAAACAAGTCATTCATTGAAAATGATACAGCCTTTAAAACGGAAGTTAATTAATATAAATTTGAACGTACAAACTAAAAACCTTGTATCTTTAAGATAGTTCTCAAATCTGCAGTTACAATTTCGTTACATAAAGTAGTCTAAAATTAGAAATGACACGTTTAAATCATCACAATGTCTAATGGATAATGAATGTTATTGCTTTAGTATCATACAGATAGTTTTGCATTTTACGGATCCAGCAGTATCTCCTAGATACTTTTGTATCTCCTAAGTAACAACTGTTAAATTACGAGCATTTAAGTACCTTGCAGATGCTTCAGTATATCAAAAATATTTTATTGTTTTTAAGAAATTTTAGTAATTTAAAATAATTTTAAGAAAATTAATAAAAGTGAAAAAATGTTTGTTTACTCATACGTATTTTCCAATTTTTCACAAAAATTCTGTTTGCAATTTCTACAATATACGTTGCCGACCCAACAAAGTATGTACATTATGTTTATTCTGGATCCAGAAATTTCAAATAACGATGTCCGTCTCGCCGATGACAAACGCTACGCTATCTAGAACCTTGAATCGTAGACCATTGGATCGGCGAATATATCAATCAGTAATGTCGGTCCACAAGTTTCCGAGATGTAGGCAAACCTTCAACCTTTCTGTTTTTTCATTTTTGGTGTTTTCACTTTCACGGGCTATCCGCAAGCCCACAAAATATGCATATTTTAAGTTCTTATCGCATTTGCTCTAAAGTCACCCCACAGCAATTCACCCAATATTGGGAAATAACCAAAATTCGAAAATGGCAAAACAAAAATAAATTACTAAGAAGGAAAAAATCGAATTTCATTCTGAAAGTTCAGCCGAAACTTCACCAATAACTTACATTTTCAGCAAAAAATTTTAATTAAAAAATAATTCAAAAATTTGAACAATTTCAAATCACTAAAAATAAAAACACAATAGAAATCAAGAGGTGACCAAAGCTAGAAATTTCATCAATAAATTTGAATATGGTTAAAATAATTTTAAGTATCAAAATCATTTAATTTTACCGGAAAACCATATTTTGAAATTTAAATAAAAATTTTACCCAAAGGTTGAAATTGCAACGAAAACTCAAGAGTTTAATAAAAAAATTCGAAATTTTTCTAAAAATCAAACTTCGGTGTTATCTACTATTCACAATAAAATTTAGAACTTATCAAAAATTCATAAGCATTCAAACAGAAGATAAAACATATAAGACCCCTTTCAGACCAGCAAAGTTTTCTTAGCAAAGTCTTGACTTTGTGGAGGAGAGAGATACAAAACTTGTTGTACTCACAAATTCCTTTTGTGTTTTTAGTTCGTAAACCGAATTAATATGGCTGCTCTTTATATTTGACAAACATACAAACAAAAGAAACAGACTTTGTCAAAGTAAAATTATCCTGTCTGAACACAAGACAAAGTTTAAAAGAGAATTCAAGAAACTTTGTCAAAGGAAACTTTGCTGGTCTGAAAGGAGTCTAACCAAATTTAATGAACCGAAAAAACATGTTATAAAATAAAATCAAAGGTGAGTTTAAGTGTGACATAAGACGAGTAAAAGCGGAGACCAAAGTCAAAGAACGCAAAAAAACTTTTGCACCGGCACAAATCTGTAGTACATTTTTAGTAGGGCTAATATAGCTTGTTTTTAATTATTTTAGGATCCTGGAACTACATAACTTAAGCATTCTCTGAAAACTAAAGCATATTGCAGAAAAATTTAAAAATTTCAACTATTTGAACGCACTATAAAATATAGATTTTTGGAACGAAACCCGGTTTGCCTTCAAACCAATCTTGACAAGGGATGACGGAAATTCGTTCCAAAAATCTACATCAAAACACCCTGTAGTTAAAAATTATTTTTTGTATATTTAAGATAATTTTTTATCCTAAAGATAATTTTGTATCTTAAAGATACTTTTGTATCTAAAATTTCGAAATTTCAACTATTCAAACGCACTAGAAATACTTATTTAAAAATATTTTTTTGTATCTTAACGATAAATGTTTATCTTAAAGATAATTTTGTATCTTAGAGATAATTTGGATCTTAAAGATACTTTTGTATCTTAAAGACACTTTTGAATCTTACAGATACTTTAAGATACGAAAGTATCTTTTAGAAACTGTGTAGATTTTTGGAACAAATTTCCGTCATCCCTTGTCAAGTTTGGTTTGGAGACAAACTAGTTCCGGATAGATTCCATCTTCAGAGTCACTTTTCGTTCTAAAAATCTACATCAAAACACCCTATCGGAATATCAAATTCTACATTAGCAGACTTTTGCCAAGCTCAGAACGAAAAATGACACTGAAGATGGCACTTAGCCGAAACCGGTTTGTCTCCAAACCAAACTTGACAAGGGATGACGGAAATTCGTTCCAAAAAAGTACCTAATTTTGTGTTTTAAAGATACTTTTCGGATACTTTCGTATCTTAAAGATATTTTCGTATCTTAAAGATAGTTTTATATTTTACATATACATAAGAATTAAAAAATTGCTTTTGTGTCATACATATACTACCGCGTTCTACAAATAGTTGAATATTCTACAGATACTTTAGGCTCTTACAGATACTTGAATAATTTTGTAGCAATGAATTTTTTTTTTTAAATCTTAGACATCCTTTATTATTCTACTGATATAATTTTTAGTTTTGTTTTTGTGCATACATATGAATGATAGGAGTATCCTAAAGATTGATAAGAATATTAATGGCCAATTAAAACCAATAAACTAGAATTGAAAATTTAACCACTTTATTTATATCAGTTAATCCGATTAGCAGTATAAATATCACTAAACTCAACATGTTTTCATTTAACATAATCAAATTGTAGACGAATTTGTTCATATTTATTTTTTGTATGTTGCCTCTGTTATCTTTTAGATATGAGTATTTTTCTTCTGTGAGGTTTACATGATGCGCGCTAATCCTTTTTGAAGTCACAACAAATTACTAACTAAAAATAAATACTATAACTCACTCCAACTTTAGATGGACTTGGTTGACTACAAACACTGAAGATGAAAATGCAAGTTATTGTATTTTGTAATTTTATTTTTTTAACATTAATGCGATTTTTTGGTTGTGTGTGAAGCTCGTACAAGCTTTTAAACGTTAAAAGATTTAATGATGGTTATTACGAAAGACACGCACAAGTTAAAACGATGCTGATGGACATAAACAATTTTGCACTTGTTAAGAGATACTAAATTTCAACAACTGGGAAAACAAATTATAAATTAAATGAGACATAGAAAATGTAACACTAAAAAAAATTTTAAAAAAAAATTTAAGAAACAAATATTTTGTATTCTATTATTTTTTGGAAATTTGGCTTCTTGAGACGTTGACACTTTGTACACGAATGAGAAACTTACAAATTATAACGCACAAAAATTTATGATTAAAACAAATCAAAAACATTAAAAAAATATATAACAACATTAAATAGAAAACAGACAACCTAATAATGCTCGGCAAAGATTCCTCCTCAAAATCAAAATACAATTCATATGAAGCACACGTCTGGCGTCTGCAGCATCTTTATTTCACTGTATTAAACAGCCAGCAGTACCGATCGGCGGTTCTTTTTTTCTTTATGTTTGTCTGTATGATTTTGCCGTTAACAAAGCCACCACCAATACAGACACATTAAGATACGTCGAGTCAAAACAAAACATTCAATAGATAAATGGTTTTTCGAACCATAAAAAATAACAAAATCAAAGGAAATACCAGATGCCCAGTTATCAAAAAAAAATGAATGTACTAAAAACATCCTACATTAAACAATTTTAAATTTAAAAATGTTACGGTATTTGCTTTCTTTACTCAGTTATTCGAATATTTTGAATAAACATTTGATCTATTGCTTAATTCGGTTAATCTAATCGATCGATTCCCATTTGGTTTCACGATCAGTGAAAAATATACATATATGCTTTTTCAATTAATCGAGTGTTCTATGACCTGCTTTCGATTATTAGATTTTCAGGCGATTTAATTCGACTAATTCGATGCTTGGTTACTTGACTCCACCCTTGATTGACAATTCTGTTGATCAACAGATTTAAAAAAAGCAATTTTTGTTAATCAATCACTCCGCATTACTGCGAACATAACGCACTTTGTTAAGTCAGTTATTCGGTGAATTAATAACCGATTATTCTATTAAAAATATTACATTTAAATTATCTTATTTAATCCAAAAACTCTTAATCTGCTAACATTTACTCAGTTCAAACGTTAGACACTTATTCCACTGTTCGTTTATTCGATTGTTTTTATATTTCGTGGTCTATTGAATAGACAACTCAAAATGATAATAACCCAATAAATTAATCGATTGAAAAGAACACAGAACGCAAATCATTGTGCCCTTAATTTCACACTAATTAACCAAATGAAAATGTTTGCAAGAAACATGCATATGTAGAATAATTTTTTATAGTAATCGATTATTTTGCATTATTAGTTTTTTAAATACAATCATTTTATAATTTTAAGGAGTTAATTATTCGATTAATCGAATACTTAATTTGGGTAATCGATTAATCGTACATAATATTTTTATGGTTTTATGATTTAAATGCGATAGTATATTATTTGTCTTTTTATATTTTTATATTTGCCGTTAGGCGAATATTCGAATACTTTTTTTTTAACTATTTCTGGTAAATATCTGTTGCGATTTTAAAATAAAAAAAATGACATTCAAACAATGTTTACTACTATTTATTTGTATCAAAATAATATTTAATAGCTCAAACACTATCAAGTCATGAGCACGATTAATCGAATATTTTATTTGGGTAATCGATTAATCGTACAAAATGTTGGAACAATGTTATGATTTAAATAGTTAGTGGTATTTGATTTGACTTTTTATTTTTTTTTATATATGCCATTAGGCGATTATTCGAATTTTTTAAAATATAAAAAAGTACATTGGTGTTAAAATAATTATCAGTAAGTCAAATGTTATCAATTGATGAGAACGATTAATTGAATATTTTATTTTGGTAACGATTAATCGTACAAAATGTTTTGGTGAAACAGTTTTATGAACCTAATAGTTAGTAGTATTTCATTTGACTTTTTATTTAAAGCCACTTTACATGTAGATCTCCGCGAAAGTTGCCTTAAATCAGCTTAATATTTTTTGTTTGTACTTTACAATATTTGATGCAGATACTTGTATATTGTCTTCACTGTACAAAAATTATATTGAAAAAATGCTTTTAAGCCAAAATAATGTTATAATTAATAAATAGAATAACAGCGTCATGACAAAGCTTTTACTAAACGCATTTTACTTTCAAATTATTAGCTACATCCCCCTTTTAAAACTCGTCAGTGGAGAGTCAAACTTCAAATAAATTTTTTTAACCAAGTTCTTAATTTTTTCGAAAGTGCCTTGTAAAAGCATCTTTAGAATTGCTATTAGAACTTTCACTTTACTTAGAAGAACTTTTATTAAGCCATAATACGCATTAATTGCTATTGATTGGTTTACTCTCTTAAAAGAGCATTTTTTATAAACCAGTCCTATTCAAAGTTGTCTGTTTGATAGTGTGAAGGAATGTTGTTGCTTTAAGACAATTTAGAATAAAGACTAGGAAACAATTATATTTTTTTTCAATTTTCAATAACATTACAATTCCAGTGTTCGGTATTTTAAGCTTTGCTTTTATATATTCTATAAATCGGAACTTTTTGGACAAACAAATTTTAATTTTAGAGATAAGTATTTAAATATTAGATTACATCGATTATTCGTCTAATAGAACAATTGACAAAGATTACATTTCTACTGAAATATTTACGAATAGCAATTTAAAATTATTTCTGATTTTTAAAATTTAAGATTGGTTAATCGATTATTCGGTTAATGGAATAATTGAAAAAATTACACTTCGACTGAAATATTGACGAATAGTAGTTTAAATTTATTTCACGATTTTTTTAAATTTAAGATAGATTAATCAATTATTCGGCATTTTAAAACCTAAATCTTTTTAAACGATTATTCGATTAATTATCCTTTTAAAGCTTTTCAAAAACAACAATCGAATAGAATTATGTAGTAATCTTAATGTTATATTGTCTTTTTATATAAATAAAATTTGTATTCAAATATTATATTAATCGATTATTCGGAACTTTAATTATTTAAACATAGTTTCAATTACGATATATTTATTGGAAACGATACTTTTTATGAATAACTTTAATTTATTGCAAGATTACTTTAAACCAATTTTGAATTTATTCGCATAATCAGTCGACTATTCGATTCGGTTACTCGTTTAGATGAGTCGGTTTACTTAAGGTAATAAAATATTTGCCAGCAATTCTTAATTAATAAGCAAAGTTAATAAATAATGGAAAAATTGCCATTGATATCAAATATGTCTTCCTTAATAGCTTTATAAAACTTGAAAAGATTTTTTATAAAGTTTCCTATTCAATGTCGTTATAGAATTATTTGTTCCTGTTTTTTTTTCGTTTTCTCTTTCCTTTCACATAATAACAACTATCAATTTAAACAATTCAATATTTAATCATACAAAAAAGGTCGACAGGTCGTCACTTATTATTGAGCCTTCATAAATGTGTATCATTAGTTTTTTTTAAGATGTTAAACATGATCACTATTGAATTCACCAACAATTGCCACCTTCTTATGGTCAAGTGAGCATTTAGAAGAGAAGAAAAAAAAACAACTAATTCAGGCTTTTTAACTTAATGATTCTGACTATTAAGGTAATGATGAAATTGGTTGCAAGCTACATACATACACTGTGCAACAGGTTGGCGAACAGCTAATTGTGTTAGTGCCTTCAACTTCAATTTTAATAACATCAGCAAATAAGCCCAAGCAAGATAATTTCGGAATGTATTATTTACTTTTTTATTTACTTGTGCGGCCATAATTCACCATCCTACAAAGTTCAGTTAGAAAAAATTCCACCTAAATAAATTCGCAACAAAATGAAATTTCGATAAGACACTAACGTACAAAGAAGATGCAACTCTGATCGCGTATATAGACCTATAAAAAATTTAACACACACATCGCTATACGATCATACTTTTTCCATACATAAGATTTTCGACAGACCAAATCATTTAGTCGAAGAAGGTATCACTGGGATCAATAATTTCAAAAAACAATTAAAGTTCAAAAGTTTAACCGTTTCGCTAAAGTTACTATTAGGTTATTCGATCAGTTGATTATTGGCTTAACGTTTTTTTTTTTCTTATACTCGTAAGTTTCGTTTTTGGTGTTTTTTCATAATTTGAGTAACTGGCGATTTTGTTAATGGGCACATCGACTCTTAAAACATGTTTCATACTCAACGATTCGTTTCATAAATTCACATAGTTAAGTTTAAGTAATTTGAATTATTCGATTGAAAGGTTTTTGCAACACTATTTTTATCATACTAAAATCCGACTAAAAATCGTATATTTAGGAAGAGTTAAAGCTCTAATCGAATAATTTAGTTGTCCTACTTGCCAAATAAGCAATGAGAACCGATTTCATGTTTTCTTCACTTAACCCATGATTTAATTCACTTAACCCATAACTTAATTATTCAGTTAATTCGAACATTTGTCGACTTGCTTCTAGCGGAACATTGACAATTAATTAAAATTTCACTAAAAATTTTTTTACAGACAATAATTAATTTTAAGTTTAAGCGATTTGATTTAATCGATTGATGGGAGCACAATTTTTAACATATTAAAACCAAACTAAAAGTCGAATATTTTATCTAGATATAATTTTTTATACTCTTTCAAATAATTTAAATTTAATATATTTTTTGTAGCACAGTGTTGTTAAATCAAAAACTTCAACACGTTCTTCCCAAGCCAGAGAACAAAGCTCATGAAAAAATAAATGCTGGCTTTTAAAAAATGATTAAACTTAACAAGGATCATATAAAATATTAATAGCATTTCAAGAGTTTAATCAAGAACCAGGCACTTGTTCACAAGCAACGTCATTACGATCATAAACTTCGCAAACTTAAACCTAATTCGCCCGTTTGCGATCATGATCATATACATCGGCATCAACATCAATCAGTTAAACATAAAAGGATTTAAATACTCGTACCTTACAAATGCCCTCCACACAAACTGCTTTGCGCCTGTAATAGTGTGTGTAATAAATGGCTGGTTTTTCACATGGTGTCCCATCTGTTACTGACTGATTCATATTAATGAACATATCGGAATCAATGGGCTTGCAATACAATTCACATTCATTATGCTCTTTTTCATAGCCCTGCCAAGTGTAGAATTTTCCCTTAAATGCCTGGCGATTGTAGGTGGAACATTGTTCATCACGCATTTGTCTATTGCTAAATTTACATTTTTCATCTTTGCACAGGCGGTATTTTTTCATAACGCCAAAACAGCCGGTGGTCCGTTCGGCTAAATCAGGGTAGAAAGTGATTTCTAAAGCTTCAGAGTCGGTGGCATTTTGTATTCTAAGAAGCAAAGGGAAAAATTAGTTTAAGTTTTTCTTTTTTTATGGCCTTACTTACCTTTTAATGCACTGCCTTTTCCTTATTTGTACACAAGAATTCGTACATCTACTCCATTTCTCCCAGCGACCCCAGGCATAAGAGATGCCAACACTTTTTACAACAAATATACGCCTCCTTCGATTATTGTAACGTCCTGTGCCATTTCCGCTTCCTTCATCACCCTCATCCTCATCATCATCATACTCTTCATCATAATCATTAATTAATTCAAGTTTTTTAGCATTTTTAAAACTTTTTGATGAAAGCTTTGTGGCATCTTTCGTTCCTGAAGAATTTGAAAAACTATTGTTCGATGTTTCAATATCACCCAAGAGTTTAGAGCTTGTTAAATCTCCCAAAGGTATGGAAAAACTTTTAATATTTATAGGATTTTTGTTGTCCAATGGATTTAAAGCTTTCGAGCTGAAAGCTGTACTGAGCGGCATAACAAGCAAAAACAAGCTTAAGCTGTAAAATAAATAGAGTACAAGAGTAATTTATGCTTGACTTACTTTATCACAAAAGTTTTGCTATTTTTACTGGCAGCGCCTAAGAAGAAAATCACCCATAAAAGGCTTCAGCCATGAAAGATTTCAAAAGCTTACGGAAGTCAGACAGGAAGGAGCTTACTAGCAAAGCTTCTAAAAGCTTAACAACTAGTGCATATTCGCAAGCAATCTTAAAATGGGTAAAATTAACATTTATTGGCCATTCCGCCGTTACGTATAGGATATTTTCAAAATATTTTTTTTACTTTTCATTTGTTGATATCCTATCTGGGTGAACTTAATATTGATAATAATTATGCTATGTCCTAAATTAAACCCTGCTCTAATTTTTTACGCGCTGAGAGTAATATCTTTGGTGATGTCAAATGAAAGTTAAAACAAGTTTTTAAATCTTAATCCTAGTTGTTATCTTAAATAATTTCTACCAATGTAGTATTATTATTAATGTATGGGGGGATATCGAAGCAGACCACATACTTTCTGGGTCCCTTTTCGACCCCCATTTCGCTCCTCAAATTGATTTCAGGGAACCGAACAGCTACCTTACTTTCAATTGAGTCTCGTGCTAGCCCTAGCCTTTACTCTTGACAAAAGTGATTTCAGACTGTCGACTGGTAACTGTCGACACTCTTCCTCATAACGGAGTCTTTTGTAATTGCTAGTATTTGTCTAAGGCTTAGTTCCCCCATGGCATTCACATCTAACAAGTGTCTGCCCGTGGTCTAAAGCCTTATGCTAGCCAGTGATGGACATTCACACACAATGTGTGCTACCGTCTCAATCTCTTCCGGGTATAGTCTGCAAGTATCATTTTCTACGACTTTCATCTTAGCCAGATGGTACTTGAAGTTTCCATGTCCTGTCACTAACGCAGTGATCCAGCTTAAAGTAGCCCTATTATACCCGAGTACCTTGCTGGCCTTCCTGCCGAGGGGCTCTTTGATCACCATTCTAGCCTGTCTACATGTGGTATTCTCCCTCCACCTATTCAGGTGTAATGAGTTTACCCATTGAAGAACTTTAGCTCGCACTAGGCCATTCCCCAGGGCAACCCTGGGTTCTGGTTCACAGAAATCCGCATCAGATCCCCTTTTTGCTAGTTCGTCTGCTGCTTTATTCCCAGCTGTGCCTATGTGTCCCTTAACCCACATCAACGTCACCTCATTTGTAGTAACTAAATTGTTGTGTACAAATCTTAGACTATTTTTTAATGGGGCCGTTTTGCAAGGCTCCACCAAACTGCAACAAATCCCGGACATTAGAGTTGGGAGACTGATAAATTACTTACAGTGAGGTACACAAATGAGTACAAGTTTGTCATAGAATAAAAGTAAAAGGTACTTAACAAAACAGTGTAAAATTCAAAACTTAAAGCGTCAATTTCTAAGAAAAAAAATAAAGAAAACCAACACAACTCCAATGTACTCAATTTTGCTCCGTTGAAAAATTTTGCGGAATACGAATTTTTAATACTTAGTCCAAGTTCCTTAAATTTGTAAGACATCATTCACGTGATTTGGCATACTCCCTACCAATTTCTGTAAAATTTCTTTTGGAATATTCTTCCATTCATTTTGGATCCGCTGCCAAAGCTCGTCCAAATTGGTAAGGGCTGCTTGGTACTGTCCCAACCGTCTCTTCACGATTGACCACTGCATTAATTTTGCGCACCAAGCCACTCTTTCACGATTTTGGCCGTGTGTTTTGGATCACCATCCTGCTGAAAAATTACTTCTTCTACAGGAAATCGGGAAGATGAGTCTGCAAAATCCTCAAATAGTTTTGTTTCTTCATTATATTAACAATTTTTTGCAGTGGTCCATGGTCCCACCACGTAAGGCAACCCCATACCATGACGTTTCTTCCACAGTGCTTCACATGGCGCCTTTGAATTTTTTCACCGGGGTGGCGCCAACAATATTGTTTACCGTCGGATTGGTAACGGCTGAATTTGGATTCGTCTGACCAGATCAAAACAACGGAACACCGTTTTTGTACCCTTATGACCACTGATTGACTCACTTTAAGTTCTTTTGCAATTTGCCGGGTAGAACAGCCTCTTTCAGTCATGGATTCCTACAAAGTACACCTCACTGTACGTATTTGCACAAGTAACTTTTAATTGCTTCTTATACTGTGGAAATATTTAAATTCCGATGAATATTCTCATTTCGTATGTACCATTGGAGCGCAGGAGATTACTCGTAGTAACTTGTGAATAATTGATGCGCAAGCAGTATCCCATGGCATAGATGCCATATGTCCTTATGGGTTTTATAATGGATTTTTACAGGAGAGTTGAGTAGGGACTTATAAGTCAATGCAGCTGAGTAGTTTTGAGCTTCATAGTTGTTATTTTTGCGTCAATGTGGCTGGACGATGTTAGGCGTCGGTCAAAATGAATTCCCAAATATTCAACGTGGTTTTCCCCTGAAACAGCGGCATCAGTTATTTTTATTGGTGGCCAATTTTGACTTCTGAGTGAGAAAGTTATGTGAAAGCATTTCGAGGCATTAACCTGTATCTTCCACGAGAATATAAGATTGTGGATGCTTGGAAGCGTTCTTCGGGTCTTTATTTCCACTTACAATAGCAGTGTCATCTGGGAAGGTTGTCGTATATGTGCTTGAGTTTGTTGGCAGTTCTGCTGTGTAAACTCTATACAGTAACTCTATACACTAACTTGCCTTAGGGGACACCCAGCAACACTCTTCGAATATACGAAAATTGATACCTTGATCTTACTGCCAGGTAGGTTTTAAAGAGTTTGTAAGTATTTTCAGTAGGCAGTCAAGAGATTTTGATGATTAGCCCTTCGTGCAAAACTTTATTAAACGCCTGGAAAATATATATGAATAAAGCCGATCTAATAATTCTAACAATTTAAACTGATGTTCGATGATAATGTGCCTCTCGTGCAGTAAAAGATTTATTTGAAAATTAAATTTGCAATTTTCAATATCATTAGATACGATCCAGTAAGTTTTGTGTAAAGTTCGGTAAAATGAGAGTAAATCAAAATTATCCTCAATAAGTGCCAATTCATTGTTGTTGCGTGAGTTTCTCCATTCTGTTTTAAAGCGGCTGCGTAAATTCGTGCGCGTTTGTATAGAGTAGTTCAATCACAATGCACGATGTTAATTCTGAGTCACACCCGCGAGATGACAACGGACTTCTTATGGCCAGAAATTGACGATATGGACCTGGTATGTGGTTCCAGCAGGATGGTGCCACCTGCCACACAGCGAATTAATGGCTCTTTTGCGCGGGAAATTCAATGGCCGTGTTATATCACGATCATTAATTTGACGCACTTGGACTTCTTTCTTTGGGGATATTCAAAAGAAAAAGTGTACATCAATAAGCCAAGAACAATTCAAGAACTAAAGGATGAGATTATTCTGAACATTAACGATATTGAACTTCAATTATGTCTCAGAGTTAATGAAAATATCGACCATCGGATAGAGGTAAGCCACCGAAGCCATGGCGAGCATTTTCACATATAATTGTCATAGGCCCTTCTATCATAATAAAGAATATTTAGATAATTCTCTGAAAACTGAGAGTAATGTCTAGGATCCGCTTTTTTATCTACCCCGCAAGGAACACATCACGGTTTGCCCACAATCTCGAACGCTGTGATTACCCAAATCTGGGCTGTTTCAACCAAAAGAAGAAGAACAATTCTCTCTCAAAAGCGCGATGCCAATGTTGAGTATCATTAAATGACATTTATTTTGTCTGTCTTAACTGTCAAACATCATATATTTATGTGTATTTTATGTAGAAAACTTTGATTTTTTCACGCTTTTGAGAAAAAGAAAAGCAAAGTTTCTTAAATAGAGGTTGACTAAATTTGATCCAACGGACGGGCGAGTAAATTTAGGAAGTATGTATTTAAAAAGCTTAATATTTTTTGTATATTAAATTAAATTTATTTTCCAACAAAATCTGTTTACTGAAAGTAAAGTAAAGAAAGCAAAATTCTCGAATTAACTTATTTTCTATTTGCTACCTCCACAATTTCCTCACTTTTTTCTAAGCTTTCAATGAGTACTCACTCCCTTCCTGACATCATTTTAGTCAGTTTAGTTAATTTCTTGTTCTCTTTTCTTTTTTTGTTTTGTTTTAGTGCAGACATCAATTCTGAACATCAGTTAAGCTTCAATGCATTCTATTTTAATTGTTATTCTTCTGAACAATGTACACAAATTTTAATTAAAACAATTCTTTTATAACAATTCCATAAACAATTTTTCAAATCATACTTCGTGCTAAAATAAATATAATGTGCAAATGCCTGGCATCATGGAAAAATTAAAGATAGATTAATAGATAATTGAGCGTAATTTGTCGTAAAAAGTAGCTAGAAATAAAAATAATTTAATGGGTGGGTACAATTTAACACCAACTTAAAACAAAACGGAGAAACTACTCAACAGCCAGTTATTATCATTTATACAAAAAAATTGTAATTGAAAAGAAAATCGGTGTAATTAAATGGGAATTAATTTTTTTTCTATTGTAGTAACTTTTTATATAATGCAAACGAAATTTGAATGCCAATGACCCGTTCTGCAGAAAGCGATCTGCCTACTACACCACCTACACAGGTGAAAAGGGTGGTACCGACAAATTGTGGTCAAATTTCTGTGCGAATAGCAAAATGTGCAATAGCTGAACAGATTTATGGCTAGTCAAGAAGCATTGTACGGTTTGCCTTTCAATCATGAATAGACGTTAATCCACCAACCTGTAAGCGAAGAGTTCGTATCGCGGGAAAAATGGCTGCTGTGGCGGCCAGTGTCATTGAAGACCGCGATATGTCAATTCGTCGCCATTGTCAACAAGTGGGCTTGTATTTTTTGACCACCTGGAAGATGTTACGTAAGGACCTTGTTATGAAACCATACTTCAAGAAATTAAGCCAGGTGACGTACCACAACCTCGTTTGTTTGGTGAATGGGCCTTAGGAAAGGGAAAATGAAGTTAAATTTTTCTGTCGAAAAATTGTTTTCAGCGACGAAGCTCATTTTAGGCTCAATGGGTATGACAACAAGCAAAATTGCGGAATTTGTTAAGAAGAGCAGCCAGAGGCAGTCCATGAACTGCCAATGCTCTCTAAAAGATGCACTATTAGCTGCGGCTTGTAATCCGGCTGTTGGCCCATACTTCTTCAAGAACATTAAAAATCCAAACATTACAGTCAATAGAGCAGGGTACCGTGCAATGATTACCGACTTTGTTTGCCCGAAATGAAAGAGTTGTACTTGGTTGACATACGGTTTCAGTAAGACGGTGTAAACGTAAATTATGTGTAAGTGTCAACTGCAACTTTAGTCCGATTTAAATGTAAATGTACCTTTCATTTGATAATCGCAAAGTGTTATAGACTAGAACGAACACCACTAATAAAAGAAGCCTACGACAAAGAATTAAAGACGATATATACCATAGCAGCAAACAAGGGTTACAAGAAAGACACTGTAGACAAAATCAAAAAAGAATTTCAAAGACTCAGAGAACACAACAGCAAGAACGAAAGAAAAACATGGACAACTTTAATTTATTTAAAATTGTCCAAGCTTGAAGGTCTTTTTTTAAAAAATTATATTTAAATTAAATTTAAAAAAAGGTCTAGAACAGCTATAATTTTAATGGACAACTTTAGCTTACACCAGAAAATCAACACACAAAATAGGTAACTTTCTCCAGAAATACAACATAAATATAGCATTCAAAATAAGAAACAGCCTAGGACGAATATTACAAACCAACACAAACAAAGACGACCAGCTAGATAAACAGCTACATAGGACAAAATGGACGTAAAATAAAAACAAGATTTCGGTAACATAGAGACTATAACCAGAAGATGCGCCATCCCGGCTCGACTCCAAAATCTAACTTCGCTTACCACATGTTCAACAACAAATGTAATCCAACGTGTATTAGAAAAACGGTACAACTACTAGATCGTAGAAAACATGGAAATATACAAACATTTGACGGACGCATCATAAACGAACAAACAAACTCCGATTCAGACGTTATATTCGAGCCTCTAAAATTAATCTACAAAACACACAACAAAAATAACAAACAAGATACATCTACCAATCCATACAAAACACCCGACTTACGAGCTTTACCTGTTACCTGCTCACACCTTACTGAATTGATGCAAACTTTTCAGAACGAAAAATGACACTGAAGATGGCACATAGCCGAAACCGGTTTGTCTCCAAACCAAACTCGACAAGGGATGACGGAAATTCGTTCCAAAAATCTACATGTTATAATGCCTTGAAATATTAGCGCTAAAGCATCATCAATATGTTTGCTGGGTGGCAAGTTAACATTGTTCAAAGAGCATCGAAATTTAACAGTATCAGACTTCTCTGAAGCATCCTTTTCATTACATACACTTTCTTTGCCATCAGATTGTACAAAAAATTCCTGGTCATAAATTTCATCTGCGGTTAATCGGGTACCTTTTTTCGTAAGTCGCTTTGGCATATTTTTTATAACAAATACTTGCACGTCAATGCTGTATACAATTTAACGCATATAAAGCGCTGGTTTACAACTTTCAAAAACACTTGTTTGTCAATTCCAGTCAAAGGGGGAATTCACTGCCGTTAACAAGTTATCAACAGAAATATATTAACTTATGCAAATAATATGAAACATATTTGCATTTTTTATTGTACCAGCACTTAAGGGATGGTCTCGACTTAAACTCTCGCACATTGAAAAGGGAACGAAAGACATTTGCAAGGAGTTTATTCCACTTACGAACAGTACGGCTGAAGAACAAGTTTTCCCTGTAGTGTGTTGTTGCGGTCCTCTGGCCAATACACCACAAACGGATGAGCCCTTAATTTGGAATATGTACATATGATCGGGTGTAAAGAACACGTTCCCTAATTTCGTTGGAGCACATTCCGTTGTAGTAGCGATAGAACAATGACACACAATCCACATTGCGTCGATTTTCTAGTGAATCAATAGAGTTGGATAACCTATTGTCACCGACAAGCATCTTGGCCATCTCCTGTACGCGGTCAAGAAGTTTTGAAATAGACTTTGAAGCCCCGGCCCATGCATGGGATTAGTATTTCATTTTCGGACCGATATAGGTGGTGCAAATAATAAGCAGATCACCGTTTTAAGAAACCGGGATACTTCTGAAAAATGTGTTTAGTCCAACGAACACAACACTAGATTTAAATGCCAATAACATCAAGATCTTCTGTGTTCTTAATACCTATATCACCCATAAATACAGATGAAGCAACATAATCTGCTGTTCGTCTGTGAGTAAGCGCACAACGTTGGGTCTTCCCCGCATTAAAATCAACCCTGTTCGTGCGACCCCATTCAGAGGTATCTTAAAATTTGAGTTGAGCATATCGATAATATTGTGCCTGATTTCTCTAAGTTTCCAAAGGCTTGGTCTATATATAGAAGGCTTGGTCTATATATATATATATATTTTTTTAATGAACAGCCAAGTAAATACTCCATTTTGTTTTTCAATCAATTTTAAATAAAAACTTTCTTCCGTTATTTGAAATGTAAACAGAAAAACAGCTGATAATTTAATTCTAGTCCGATTATACCCAAAGAAAAAGTTCGTACAACTTTGTAGAGGAAATGAGCAATTTTACTGGAACGCTTTTGCGCGAATTTGTGCGAGTTCGCACTGTTTTGTTATGCACCTGAAACAGACCTATTTATGTGTTGCGTATATAAGAAGAGGAAGAATTAAATATATAATAACTTTCTCTTTTCTAAATTATAAAATGATAAAATCCTCTAGTTTGGTTGCGATACCCTAGATATTTCCGCAGACACGTGTTATGTTAGTAAGATTAGGGTTAAAATTAATTCTAAAACATTCAGAAATATTCCATCAAAATATAGTCTTTAAAAATCGTATTTATTTTAATATATTTTTGGTTTATTAAAATTTTGTCACATTTTTGCAATTTCACCCTTTTTTGTAACACTGCCTACAAAGTCAAAATACGCCCTCACTTTTGCATATATGGTCATAAATTTCAATCAATAATAAATTATTAACAAACCTGATAGCACTAGAAAACATTATGCACAACAGAATAGCACTTTTTCTATGCAATTTAAATTAAATATTTTTTCCTTTAAGAAGAATATTGTTTTAACCCTTAACAAATCTGAAACACGACTAATTTGATGATTAACTTGAAATTATAATTTTATTATTTGTTCATTGTTTAACATAAAAATTGAAAAATTGTAAACAATTAGTATGTTTAACAACAACAATTAAAATAAATTAAATAAAATTTTTTTAGCATTGTTTATAATAGCTCTGCATACAGTATACGTAGCAATATTATTCAAATGAATTGATTATAAATAAATTGTGTGGGGAAATTGAATTTCGTTTTTATCACAACATCAGCAAGATTTCTTTATATTGTTAGAAAAAAGTTAGGAAAACGCATGGTATTATTGTTTGTATTATTACATTTTCTTATATTTTAATCAATTACAAAAAAAATCCAAACTATGTACGCAACACTGTGCGGACGCTTGATAACGCCAGTAATTGCCATTTCAAAGTGATAAAATTTGTAGGGGAACTGAATAAAAATTACCTGTTTTAAGTACAATTAATCTTTTAATTTTCGGCTTGTGTTGTGTTAGCAAAATAACCAAAAGCTTCCCAGTGTAGAAACGACTACTATCGTACATATTTTTTTAATTGGTTAACCCATAGCAACAAAGACCACAACCTGTTTAGTGATGACACTTTATTACTTCTACAAAAGTGGTGGTTGTCGGCTTGACTATGTCACCTTCTTTTATCCGGCATGACACAAACTGTAGGCCAAGTGCCTACTCAAAAATTTTTGCTGCTAAAAGCACTGAGATCAATAGGACCAAGTTCTTCAAGTGTACAACACCATCCCATTTTTAAACAACCTGCTAGTTTAGTAACATTTTCCCCATATTCTTTCCCATAAAGTTTTATGTTATAATTTATAAATTATCGTATGATATTTGTAGTAATATTTTCGGGTATAATTACTTTGTAGTAATAAATACACACAAGGATACAAATATTTGTAGGCATAGGTTGCCTACAATATAATTATTCTTTTATTCGAAAGTAACGAAATGTAACGTCTCTACACACAGGGAAAAATCGGGTATAAAAACACCGAACACATTACAAAGATAACCAAGGTTTCACTTTTGATTTAATGTTATTAAAAATCATTTTAGCTTCCTTATGTTACGATTCATATCTCATACTCCGAAGATATCGAAAAAAAGGAAAATGGTGAATAAAAAGGATAGTATTTGTATTGGGCAATCTCGTCAGTTTCCAGTAAAATATGGATTCTAAAACCATCATGCCACCACATAAACGAAAATGTCCATAACAAACATTTATAAATAAAACTTTGTCGTATTTCGGCCAATAATGGTTTGAAATGCTGTTAACAATGTATTAAAAATTGCCACTATTTTTTAATATTTTCTTTTCTTTAATAAGTGGTCAAAATACATTCCATCCATATCTATGGAGTTTAATAAACTTTAATTTGATCACTCGATTATTTATCCACATTTATTTATGCAATCAAACGACCCCAGTTTGTAAAGATTGAGAACATAATTATAACAATTGTAACCAAAACAACGAAGGTGACAACATATATTCTCGATTTGCCAATGTGCTGTTCTTCAATGTAGAACGAGTCGTTCTTGATGTAACATCACATGTTAACTTGAAAAGCGACTTTTATACTTTCACGAGTCCTTCATCACTATATGATATTTTCGTACTTTTCGTTCTCGATGTTATAACGGATTGTTATTAAATTGTCAGCGCCGTGGATAATTTTAGAATGTCTTTTTCTCTCTGTGTATAACCAAAAACTTTAAAAAAACAGTTGCTCTATCTCTATATACGCTGGATTTGAAGAATCCCTTCGACAGCTTTTACATTGAATGATGGACGCATTTAAATTGACTTTTGAACTGGCTCTTTTACATATGCAACAAACAGACATTTCTTTCTTTTTTCATTAATTTTGCCGTTTTAAACTACACAGGCAATAACACTAAAATAAGAATAGGGTGACAGGCAGTCGTGTGCCACACTCTCTACTTCTTCACCTACTCTCCTATAAGCTTCGTCTGTCTTTCATTTTCGTTTATGTAAAAAGACTCTTATTAAATGTTTTCTAAAGGATTTTCTGGAATAATAATATGCTGAAGAAGAATACTGTTGACTTTTTAACGTACTTACTTCCTGTTTTGTTTTGGCAAAGAATATGTTTTTTTGAATATAACTCGAAATATGGCAAATCGCAAGTAAAACTTGTTTCAAAATGGGAAAGTTAGGACGTTTTGCAAATCAACTAGGATTCCACAATCGTGTGGGTGCAAAAATAAGTAAGGCGATAAAAACATGTAAACTCACCAGCGTACCTCATGAATTTTTTTAATAATTTAACACCAAATTCCATATAAAAGTATTTTCCCCACGTTTTTTATATACGACACCGCGTTGGAAATGCCTTGATTTCGCTCCTAAGTCTATCTATTATCGATTTTCTTTGCATGCATGGTAGACTCACAGGCGAATTGAGTGTTACATATCAAATTCGATATAAAAAATAGAGGAAGCCGTGAAATTTATTATATGCAATTAACATCCAATCAAATTAAAGAAAATAATCTGCTGCGTTGGTGAGCTTACCTATTTTAATTAGCTTGTATGTATTCTTAGCCGCCTATAGTTGATTTTTGCCCACCGCCGAAGATTTATACAAAAAAAGTCGCCGCAGTCACGAAAATAAGTCAGCGGTGATCTCTTGCCTGTGGCTTACTTCATTTCACAACAAAAATTCTGCAACTCAAGCTTCGTTGTTTGTCATCAATAAATATAATATAGGCCAGGCAACTACGAAGTGAATTTGCACAAAATTGAAGGAATATTCAAGATTAAATTAATTAATCAAGTCAAATTAAAAGGAAAACAGCTGTTTCTGCATTTCTAGAGTATCATCTATTACGTCTTTATATAGTCGTATACTATTTCATATAAAAGCACCGAAGTCAAACGAAGTAAATTTAGTTTTTTAACAAAGGTAAAGCGAATTGCATTGGTTAAGAAAGAGACGTTGACATTTTGTATTAAAAAAAAAATCTAAAAGATTGTGTAAAAAAGTTTCCTAAAAAAAATAGCTATAAATCTAATCAATAAGAAGTCACAATGGATCAAGAAATCTTCAAGATTACCTATCATTTGGGTGCTAAGAAAATTAATGCGTATTTAAAGAATCCTTCAAGAACTTCTTATTATGCCTTGAAGAAACAAATGGAGTTGTGTTTATTCGAGGAACGCAAGCAACCTCGTTGCGAAGTTCGTTTATTCTGGATAGGTAAGGTATACTTTGTGTTAAAATATTAAATTTACAGATAATTAAATTATTAGCACATACCAAAAAATAAGCAAATGCGTATTTTCGCAATGCATTTTGTAAAGAGAAGTAATCTAGTTTTTCATCTCGTAAGAGAGTATCAATTACGAAGTTTTTTTGTTTTGTTTTTATTATATGTATGTGTGTAGGTGCAAATTTACATGCAAAATAACATAGCAATATGGATGGTATGCTACTACACCTAAATACATTTGAAATTTTTAATAAGCTTTTTTACCTTTCCACAATTAATCCTAAAAATAAAACTATTTTTTTAGGTGTCTGAAAAAGAAAAATCAATGTTAGAAAGGCTTTTTTGGATATATAAAGTTTGATTTCATAGCAGAGCTGACAGGATTTTTTACTGTTTATTTTAGAATGCGTAGTATATCTTCAAAAATGTCAATGGTACTATCGATATTTTTATTCGGTAAGACCGATAAGTAAGTAAAACCGGTTTAATAGATATTGCTTTGAAATAAATAATTCGGCATATGCTTATCTTCTCATATACATAAATATAAGGTACAAATTTTTACTACGTTTTACTTTAAGTAAAATAACACAAATAGTTGCTGGCTTATGCAGGGGAATTGTTCCACGGACCAGGCATATAAAAACTTTCAGCGGCGGCGAAAATGTGAGGTCCAACCCCACTCCGCTTTCAATAAATTATGCCGGCTGCACACGAAGGAAAAATATATCCAGAATAAAAGCAAATAGTGTTAGTTATCTTTGCCAATGATGATGACAGCACGACTGTTTTCAACAATATCTAAACATTTTGTTATTGTGAACTAAAAATGAATTTCATCAGGAAACGAAGCTCGTCGTCTGTAGCTTCACATAAAATGGAATATGCTTATGATGTAGGTATGCTTTAATATTCTTTCGTATGTAGCCGATATTAGAAATGTTTGGTTTTCTAAGCTTTGCTTAAATAATATTTGAACTAAAATTAATTTTGTGAAGGAATTAAACAAATAGCTTGAAGGTCTTTTGTTAAATCAAATTTTTTATTCATAAAGGATTAAAACCAGCATTTGTCTAAAAATTCGATACGATTGATAGTTTTACTGCAAACTACCGAATTGGCCGACTATCAATAGTTTTGTAGCTTTAGTGAGTAGTCAATCGGTTACTAACATGCGGTTTGACAACGCACAGGTTACTGTTCGCACAGGCCGCTCGTGAAGACCGACTATGTTTTTCGTCTGTTCGAGTTCAAACAACGTTGTCCGGTTGTTTGCACAATGCTACCATCACACAAACAAAATACAGTTAAAAAATATGTATGTTGCTCTACTAGTACAGTTTCAAAAGTTAACTTAAATAAAACATAAAATATTTTTTTTTCATATTTTTTTTTTTTTATATAAAGTTTGAAAGTTGACATTATGTGTGGAACACTACATCATTTAAATGACAACCACGCGAAGTGTTGCCAGCATTGTTTCTTTTGAGTTAATTTTCGACCACTTTTTGACACATATTGGGCGGTATCTCAGCCATAACTTGACGAATGTTCATTTTTAAGAGCTCAAGAGTTAAAGGTTTATCTGCATAAACATGGTCTTTCGCGTAGCCCCACAAAAAAAATCTAATGGTAAAATACGACAATTTTGTTTATTAACATACCCACCGAGTGAGAAATGTGAAGAAAATTTTGTTCGAAAAATCGCCGTCCACCGCCTATTGTTTAAGCACGTATCTACGACGTTGTGAATGGTCAGCTGGCTTCAGTTGTTGTGTGAGCTGGACTTGTAGGTGTAGATCCAAATTCAAGATACGCGATAATGTGTCGTAAGACCGTCCTAATTCCTGAGAACGACGAGGAATCGACACATTCGGGTCTTCGGCGCAACACTTTCATTTACAGCAGCAATATTTTCAGCGGAACGAGCAAAACGATGATGCACAGGCCTTACAATATCTGTAACCGCTCCAGTCTCTTCAAATTTCTTCACAATTTTGCCAATTGCTTGCGTAGTTGGACGATTATGTAAACCATAATCTCCTCTTAAAGCACGATATGTGGATGTGCCAGAATCACAATTTTTGTAGTAGTTTGATAATTTTTATGCGTTGTGTGATAGTTAAGTGATCCATTTTCGTCAATGTCAGACTTTTACTTGAAAAGAAGAAAATTGGTTTAACAACTTAGTTTGACAGATATCGAATTCCAGTCCTATACTTTTGAAACCACGAAATGGATAATCCTATATTACACTAGGTCTTGAAAATATGTCATTGCAAAAACAAAATTTGTTCGATCTGTTGTTAATATGTTTTAAGTCACTAACACCAATAATTTAATGCTACTAAAAGTTCTAATGTATATTGCCACGAATCTAATAATTCTACCATAAGGCCTCCTCTTTGCGTCAATGTAATGGTTAGTCTTCTAAACAGATTGTTTCTGTAAACGAGAGTTTCGCCGAAAAGCCGACAGTGACTTGGACAGGAGTTTGTTACAGGAATGGCGTAACGGCTTGTGGACGACATGTGGTTTGGTCAGGACGGTGCCACCTGCCAAACCGCGCATGTATCCGATCGATTTATTGCAGCAACGATTTCCAGAAAAAATAATCAATTTCACGCCCTGGGGCTTCATTCTTTCGGATTTTGTGAACTCTTTTTATGCGAATAAACTACATGTAATTAATTCTTAAGCTCATGTTGTCATGAATACAAATCAAAAATCTAGAAAAGAGCATTGGCCTGTCATTACTATAGTTTCACTCTTCTGTTAATCCGAAGTTGAAAGACTTTTTAGATTATTGGCTTTTATGCTAAATTAAATTCGAATTTCGGTAAACTATTTTATAGGCATTGAAAGACTGCAGAAATTACAAAATAAAGCAATGCGGATAATGTTGAAATTTAATAGTTACACTCAAATGGCTTAATATAAAGCAAAGGCTCTCGAGCTTAACACATAAATTTTATACAGAACACCAAGAGAGGAGCAGCGCAGAAATATTTAACAGATCAAATAGCCTACGTAATAGGGTCGAACCTTATCACCTATGAAATACTAATGAAAGTAATAATAATAATATCACAATTCGTTCCATAATTACACGTTTTAAATTTAAATGAAATAGTGCCACTTTAAGCTATTTTTACACTGTCCTGAGTTTTCGTCTGATTACAGTAGCTAACTTGAAAAAGATATCGTATATTAGATAAAAATAGAATAGGTTCTGCTTTCTACTGAGCTGAGATGGAAATTAAAAAATCTATATTATAGACACCATAGACTCTAGATATTGAAATCAAACAAGAACTCAGATAGTGTAAAAGACAGCTTTACTATATTTGTCATTTGTCTGCTCGCATATGTTTTCTGGATGTTTCCCTTTTTGTAATAATTTAGTCAGAATTTCAATTCCCGTTAAGTGATTTTTTAAATTTTTTATGTATATTTCAGTAGCAAGTATTTTTCTAAAGTGTTTTTTTATTTACACCTTGTGTTCATTTCTCTTGTTTATTTTTTAGACGAGGAACATGATGAAATCGATATTGTCAATCAATGTGATTATGATATTTTTATGGTGCAATGTCCAGGGCTCAAACATCTTCAAGCCGCACCAATCGATTCAGGCGCGGATGAGCCCGCTGCTGGTACCGCATCGAAATCATCAGTAACAGCGACTGATTCAAAATCTAACCAAGCTAAGATACCACCAGCTGCTGGTTCATACGATTTTGCGGTACACAATCGCATAGAGTGTGATGCCTGTTTAATGGCACCCATTATCGGGTTCCGCTACAAGTGTATTCAGTGCCCCAACTATGATCTTTGTCAAAATTGTGAATCTAAACATATTCACCCCGAACATATGATGGTACGCATGCCCACTAACCATTGCCCTGATGTTATAGAGGCCTATGTAGCTGAGCGTGCTTCGGGACGCAAACATGGCAAGCGTTCTAAAACCTCGTGCCCATTTGTTAAAAACGGCTTATCCGTTGTCGTCGATGATGATACTGATGTACCAAACTCGGGAAGTGGTGAAAATTCTGAACAATTATCGTCAGCAATTGGCAAAGATCGTCATCATGGTCGAAAATTTCATCGCCGCCATAACCGTAATAATATATTTTCACATTTTTGTGAAATGATGCAAAATTTGGCTGAGGGTGGCTCCACTGCCACTGCAGATCACTCTATGGGTGAGTCGACAAGTTCATCTAAGACTACTACTTCTACTACTGGGGCGAAGACGGCCACTACTACTACAGTAACTTCTAATACCACTGGATTTGAGAAACAGGATGACCTTGCAGCTACTGCAGCAACTGCTGCTATTGCACAAATAGCAGCGCAAAAAGCTCATGAGACAGCTGTTACAGCAGCTAAAATAGCTGCTAAAGTTGCCCATGAAACTGCTTTTCAAGCGGCCAAAAATATGACGGAGAACATAACTGCTGCTCCGTCTCCCCCAACTTCTGATAATGCAACAGAAGATGGTGAGAAAGAAAAGGCTGCAACTAATGAAAAGGTACGAACTCGTTATCTATTCGTTTTGAAAGAAAATATCTTTGTAAAAATTTTTTACCATGGTCGATAAATCTTATAAAACGTTAATTTTTTTTCAAGAATCTTAACAGAAAATATTGTTGATCAGTAAGCATTCGAAAATATTTTTTTCTAGCTAAAATGTTAACATTTTTTTTTTACTTAATGAGAAATTTGGTATAAAAACGATATTTATTTATCTATACTAAAGTATTTAAAAAGATTTGTTGGATATAAAACTTTAAAGCCATGAAATTTTATACATGGAATTTAGATTATCAAATCAACGTGAATCGCATACATACATACACATACGTGCGAATGTATGCACATACATGGTTTGTTCAAAAGAAAATGAGAAGTTTGAATTTTTTTGAAAAGTATTTATTTATTCATTAATATCGATTTTGTCGCCTTCAAAGTAATCCCCCTCAGATATAATGCTCGATGCACTTCTGAAATGCGCTTTTCGGTATGGCCATCAGCTAGTTCTTCGATTTTGTCTTTATCTCATCAATTGTGGGAAAACGCTATCCTTTCATTGGCCTCTTCAGTTTTGGGAATAGGAAAAAGTCGCAGGAAGCCTAATCTGAAGAATATGGTGATGTTTTTGGTCCAAAAATCATATTCTTTGAACCATTTTTTTTAAAATTCAAACGTGACTAAAACCTTTTCAGTTGTCAACAACAAACTATGCCAACATATGACTAATATACATATGTGTACCAACATAACAAAAAAAATTTACACAGCCCGCGAAAATTCAAAATTCACCTTTTCTTTGAATAAACGATGTATAGTATATCGATGAGTTTTAGATAACATTACAGTTATTGAAGGTAATTCAAGTTTTTGCCGGTTCTATAATATTAGCGGATTTTCGATACCACATCGCTATTATCTAAATATGTTCTTCAAAAAATTCATTTAAGTTTAATATTAATAATTTAATAAATGTTTATTATTTTAAAATGTTTGAATACATTTTTATCAAGGGTGATGAAACTACATCAACACGTGATCCTGAACCCCAGTCAGTTTCCCTTATGCCAACACCTTCTTTGGAAAGTCTTGCTCAATTTTTGGATCCCCATTACATGAAAACTGGCATACAAATTTTAAATAATTTTAGCGATATGTTTGCTAAAATGTTGGATCCAATGGAAAATATCGAAAGTATAAATGACCAGATTTATACAAATTCTCGTAAAAGTTCTACAACTTCTACTAAACCGTCAGAGTCGCCTAATCTCAACAGCTTGGGACGTGATAAGAGCTCGGATGAAGAAAAGTCTATAGAGAAAGATCAAAATAAAGAGAAAACTAACGAAAGCAAACAAAGCGGCAGCGACACTTCATCCCAAGTTGAAATTTGTGATTTAGGTAGTGATAGCGAAAATGAAAGTGCTTCTGAGTCATTTGTCAAGTTATATGCTCCTAAAAAAGGAAATGTGGCCACATCTCCTCACACTACACCACCCCAGTCATTGGATAAATCAAATGTTATGGATTTTACTCAACTGGGTGCTGTACTAAAATCTCATATTGCCGAGGAGGCTGCAAAGGATTCATTAAAATCTGTTGGAACTACTACTGAATCTGTCGAAAATGCCAACGAAGCATTAAATACTATGAATTCTACTACGGTTTCTATTGAACCAGTAATTAGTACTACTTCGACTTCTACCACAAGTAATGCACCTGGTAAGCCTGAGGAAAAACGTGCCGTTATCGTTTATCATGCTGGTATGAAAAATCATATAATCAATTTCTTTTTTTTTTTTTTTGGCACTTTTTATTAAATTTTTTTTTTATTATTCAAATAGATCAACGCGTTAATAATGCCGTTCATGCCATGTTGTCAATGGGCTTCAGTAACGAAGGAGCTTATTTAACACAATTATTGGAAAGCGTAAATGGCAACATAGCCGAAGCTTTGGATCTTATGTCTGCTGCTCAACGTGATGGCACACGTTAAACTATTATATTTTATATGTCTCTCTTAAGTGTTAAGAGCTTTTTTATATTCTCTTTATATGTATATTTTTTAGGTTTGACTATATTTGTTTGCCTGTACGAAGGAAAACTTACTTGGTGTATATTTATATTATAAAGTCTTTTAAACTTTTCCTTAATATCACTACATTTTATATCCATTATTCACAATATAATAATTAGTTTGTAGTTAAATATTCTATATAATGAGCAATATGTGTAAATTTATGTTTTAACGAATAAACCTGTAGGAAACGAATAGTTAGCATTCGGCGGTGTCCTCTACAAATAAATGCCTATCTATATATTGGAAATAAAAATGTTGATTTTTACTAAAAACGGTGAAAATTTCTTTGATTGAAATCTCTTCTACATTCAAGATTTTATTTGTCGTATGGAAAACCAATTATTGTCATGTCATTAAATCACACGGTTCACTCACTGGTCGATAAAACCTCAATAGAAAATTTAAAATATCGAGAAATGTTATTTCCGGTTATAGCTATTGTGGCTCTTAGATTTGAATTTGAAACTGATTTCCGTTCACTTGATTTTCTTCAAGTGATTGTTAGAAAGATTGAGGAAACCATTTGCAGATTTTATAAAAGAAATAAAAAAAGCTTTTCCATAGAAGTAGATTTAGGTTTATTGAGCTTTATGAAAAAATATAAACTATTTTGCTTTAAAAATTCTAGTTCGATGTTAAATAATTTGTCGCATTGTCATTACGTCATAACATATGTCGTTTCCATATAGAATTTTTGTGAATGTTCTAAGCTCAACGACAGCTTTAAGTCGATTGGCAAAGAATTTTGTGGACAATACACACGGAAATGTTTACCATACCCATTTTTTTTTCTTTATGTTCGTTATTGGATATTTTATTTCAATCTGTGAAGTTACTGTAAATTGGATTCAAAAATTAAATTTGTATGCCAAATAACACTATATCCTCCCTGTACTGGATTTCCTTAGAATTGGGTGATCGTTGTTTAGCTTTTTGACCAATCACATGTAGCTTTCTCCAAAAAAGTTTAAAGCTTTTGTACCCACCTTTATTAAGAAAAGAAGTTAAGAGGTATGTTTGTTTAATTTGATGCAAACGCACATTTCAACATTATTAACATTTTTATTTCTAAATTAATAATAAACAATTTTCGTAAATTTCACAGAGATTCAGTATAAATTGTTAAATTTAAGAATTATCATTTTCAATGGCCCGATTGCACTTATTGCTAAAATGACTATGGTAAAATATTTATATAAATGTTTATTAGTGAAATTGCGATTAAAAAATCCAGTCTCATAACCATAAAATTGGGCTAGCATGCCAATGATGAAGGTGGCCAAACCTAAAATGCTATGAAATAAACGCATTTCACCAATTGCAGCTGGAATGAACAGACTCACAAGGCCAGTAATAAAATTAATAGCACACAAGATACAAGCAACTAGACCTAACATGAAGAATATGCAAAATATATGTGAGTATTTATTTTTATAAAATAATTTTTTATTATATTAGATCTTACCTAATTTCGAATGAATTGATTTGAAATGTGTTTCTTTGCCCCAATACTTTTGCAACGTGCCGCCAATGCCTAAAGAACCACCAACAAATTGCAACATACCGTGTACTAGATTTTTTGTGGACGGTTTCAGATAGTAGTGGGTGAGTAATAAATTACCACGATAACGCACCATTATACCTTCGGCCATTAAGAGAACAAACTATTTATTTAAAAACAAACAACATTTTGTTTATTGCAAATATTTAAATAAAGTAAATGTTGAAATACTTACTCCCATTGTGCACAGATGTGCATGCATGGCAGTCTTTTTAAATTCCAACAGCCAACATTTGTAGGCCATGGCAAGTGTTAGCATCACAATGACTACATGATTGAATAAATTCATTCCAAAAATTATGAAATGCTTCATACTTAGAGTTTGTGTGGCGGATGTAGAGATCACATCTTCATGTAAATTCAAATCAAAATTGTTCAGATTCACAGATGTTGAGTTGAATACTGAAATGTAAAGAAAGAAAAAGTGAAACAAAAAATTGTAAAATCTAATTGTTGAAAGTTTAATTCAAACATTTTTATTTGTGTGCTAAAAATATCCCTTTTAATAATAATGTCATACGCAAAAAATCACCTTTTTTGCAAAATGTGTATCTGACTAATATAAATAATACTTTATATGCCGCCTTGACTAGCCTAGCTAGCTTGCAAGCATCTTTAATGTCTTAACCTTAATATCGAAAGATATGTTTTTTTATTTTTATTTGACAACCTGTGTCAACAAGCTTTGCTTTCGAAGTTTTATTCTCAAATTATTCAAATATTTACATACATATGGTTACGAAAGATAAATGCAAAAAAGTATACTTGCCTGTAAGAATTGAATGGTACGAACACTTGTGGCACACACTGTACAGAAAGTTCTAATGTTGTAGGCTACGTATATTTACAGAAAGTGCTGTGCTCAAACAACAGCAAATACAACTGATTAATGATTTGATATTCCGACAGAGTGATTTGATATAGATTTTTGTAACGAACTTCTGTCATCCCTCGTCAAGTTTGGTTTGAAGACAAGCCGGTTTCGGCTATGTCCCATCTTCTGTGTCATTTTTCGAAATGAAAAGTTAAACGGGAAAAAAACCTAAAGATAGCCAAAACTGGTTTGTCTCCAAACCAAACGGAAATTCGTTCAAAAAATCTATAACAAACACAATCCTCAGAAGCTCATACAAGTTACCAGGACCACAAAATAGCAAAAACGATAAAAACATCAACACGTACAGGAATTGAATACTGTGGGGCAACAATAACAACACAATGAAACCAACACCGGCAGTAGTTACAAAAACAAATATTATAATAAAAACAGCAGAAAATATGTTTCTAGCTAAAGAAGTATACATCTACTGGATTCTTGCGTGTTATAGAAGTTTCGGGAAAATAGATGACATGGGTGGTCAAGCTAAAAGTTAGTATTGAGTGAAACGTTAAACTGCGAACATCGTGATAAAGAAGCAGCCGTGTATTACTTGAAGGAAACGTTATAACCAGTAAAAATTGCAGACTCTTAGAAATATTTCACGTAACAGAATCTACACATGTGTTCTATTTTTTACTTCAAAGAGCAAAAAAGATTAAGTAATTTACTTGAAAGAGAAAAACGTTCAGAAATTAGAAACAGGTATTAATTTCATCAAAGTTCGAATTTATGAGATTTCTATTTTGTGAAAGTCTTTTGCGTTTACCTCATTGCTGGGAACTCTCGCAAGGATTTTCTTATTTGTAGTAAATCCAATGCCGAGTTGTTTTACTTGTAATTTCTTGAATGGTATTAATAGCGGACTGAAAATAATAATTACTTTTGCATTTTTAAAGAAAAAATGCAAACAGAAAAAATATTCGAGAACCATGTCAAGGACGACAGTTTCATCATTTTAAAATAGATTTTTAGAAAATTATATGCTCTTAAATTTATGATTTTAATTCTTTTTTTGAGAATTAGTTATTGTTTTTTACAGAAATGATTATTACACGATGTTAATTGTAAGTCACGCCTTAACAATTGAGCAGCGCGTTAAGATTGTTGAAGCCTTTTACGAAAATGGGCGTTCAAATCAAAATGTATTTCGTGCACTTCGTGTTTTTTTTTTGGTCAGCATAAACGGCCCAATGTGTACACAATCGGGAGAATGGTTCGCATATTTCAGCAAACCTGGTGTGTAGGAAATGTGAAAACATCTGTGCATTCTCTCCGGCGGACATTTTGTTTCACACATTATTGTCATAGATTATTATACTATAATAAAAAATATTAACGGGCATGTTCTGACACTCGCAAGAGTGTCAAATCGCATGCGAGTAGCAAATCGTCAAACTTATTTTTGCATATTTTGCAACTCACGCGTTTTACTTGCGATTTGCTTTTTTCTAACTTGTGTTTGCCAAAACAAAAGCAAAACAAACAGAAGGAATACAGAGGCAAAAGTTGCAGAAGCAAAGAACGTTTTTAAATTTCATGCTTTTAGAAAAGATTTGTTACAAAATGTCATTAGTTTTGACTAAAATAAATAGAAAACACTATTAATTTAATTAATTCATAACTTTGTAGTTTCTTTAAAAACTAGTTTAGTTTAAATACAGCAGTTCACTTCAATGTGCTCTTGCGACTTGAACTCGCTAAAACTCTTGCGAATGTGAGTTACGAACACCTCACATGCGAGTTGAAATCATAATCGCAAATTTTGTGCGAGATGCGAGTGTCGGAACATGGCCGTAAGATAATTCTTTGAAAACTGTTTGTTTTATTTACAATTAACATCGTGCGTTTTGTTGACCACCCTATACGAGTACATGAGTGCTTTTCGAAATAAAGGTGAACGTTTACTGGCGGGAAATATTTTTTGTTATCACAAGAAAAAACAGTTTTGGTAGTGGAATTAAGATCATAATTAAAAAATATCAACTATGTAACTTCGCTAGAGTATGTTCATTACTTCTCAAATTACTTTTCCTTTTAATAAAAAAAATAAAAAATTAAAATATTAAATTTTTGTTAGGTTAAACGTTTTTTCTTTGCATAATATTTTAACCGAAGTAGTAAAGATGTGGTCAACTTTTTGTTTCGAGATACATATGATGGAGTACTTCCCTTTATAAATTGAATAAAAAGTTGAAAATTTTTCGTATTCTTCAATAATTAAATTAGTTAAACTGAAGCACTTATTCACGGTTTAGTACATGATTTTTATTAATATTATACATACTTATATTTTGTTAACAAAGTGCGCTTTTTAGACGATTCTTTTTATTATTTTTATCACCTCGTTTGTTTCTTACCATCATAATTGTAACACGACATTTTTATTGATTTAAAAAACAAAACCACTTTTAATAAAAACTATTTTGTGTTTAACTATGTATTTAGATTACATGCAATACATTTGTATGCAATTTGTGAACACTTTCAGCTTATTACTGCCAATTATAAAAATTTTACACTCTGAAATAAAACTTATAAAAATACTGTTTGCTTTTCAATCGAGTAAATTCCTCTCAGTCGACCACACGCTTTGAGTTTTGATATAAAAATGATGATCGTTCTTATCCATTTAATACTAAAAACAAAAAGCGAAATCACATTTCGAAGTTTAAGAGCAAAATAAAGTCACTTTTAACAAAAACAATACAACAAAAAAAGTTTTACCTGTTTAACCTTAAACTAGAATTGTGTTCAAACAATTTCAAATTTTTTTCAGTAAACAATTGTACCAAAACGAATTTGTTGTTCTTTTTAAAGTCACGCGAATCAAACGTTGTTTTTGCTTTTGCATGTATTTGTGACGTCAAATCGTTCTGTTTAACGGTAGATCCCCCGTTATAAATACAATATTAAAACACATCAAAGCATTTTGCAAATTTGTTGATAAACTCGTTTCTGAATGAATCATGGTGATGTTATGGATAGAGAGAATAGAGAATATTTTGAAGAAGTATTATTCGAAAGGGAATAATTTTCGAATTAAAAACATAAAAGTAACTACGAAAGTCTTACAAAAATTTGAAATCTCTGATTTTTAAACCGGAACAATTGGAATGGAATTTTTTGTTTCAATTGAAAGGGTAATATCTATACAAAATTGGCGGCATTTATTAAAAAGCCTTCAAAATGTAGGTAGACAAATTTGGTTCGGTTTGATTTAGGGTGACCAGATAGTCATAATAGTTCTTCCAATTATTATTCCTATGTATTTCTAAACATTCAGTTAGATTTGTCATCGTGTCATTCCTGTCGAACGTGTGGAATGTTACTCAAAAATATTGTTAAAACTTTTAGATCTTAATTCACCGATCAGACACAGATTAGTGTGAAGTAAAAAAACACGCAGCCATCCGAGTGGCCAGTTTCGAAAGAAGCTTGAAATATCGATTCAGTGCCTATTGTACTGACCCAAGAATGGAAGCCGGACGACCATAGACAAGGCCGTGTAGTTGCTAATTGGGCACTGAAAATCTTTGACCGGAGATCCAAAACAACTTGAATCCCTGCCAAAGAAACCGTGGTAACCATTCGAATGATATATATTTGAACTGGCAATAATTTGGTTATGAATGAAAAAAAAGCTTTGTTTTCATGAAAAGATTATTTGAAAGTTTATATCGCGACATGGCTTGTTAAGAACTAATTCTCTTCTTCATAAATTTCAAAGCACAGTGACGTTTGGCGCCATCTGTAAGAATCGCAGCCAATTCTAATTATGACATCACTTTGCGTCACCCTACATAATGGCATAAATGAAAATTCAAAATAAAGTCAGAATTAATTTGATATCTGGTCACCCTATATACAAATGTATTTATTTATTAATGCATAGAAAATATATTGATAACTAAAATTATCCATAGAAAATGTGTGTTGATAGCAAATGTTTGTAAAAATGTATCGATAACAAAAGTGTTCTATAGAAAATATCTCAATGGCATGGATTTTTATAGAAAGTGTGTCGATAACAAAAATTTTGGTTAAATAGTGCGTCGATAACAAAAATGTTCTTTTAAAAATGTGTGAATAACAAAGATTTGCTTTAGAAAATGTATGGATAATAAAATATTACTATCGGAAACTTATCAGTTTGAAACGATATGGGATTAAATTTTAATGAATAGAAAATTTATATTTATCAATAAATAATTTATAGAAAATGATATTGATAGCAAATGTCTATAAAATGTATCGATAACAAAAATTTTCTATAGAAAATGTATCAAAGGCAACGATTTTTATAAAAATTGTGTCGATAACAACAATTTTGTTTAAAAAGTGCGTCGATAACAACAATTTTGTTAAAAAAATAAGTCGATAACAAAAATGTTCTCTCAAAAAATGTTACAATACAAAAGTTTCTATAGAAAATGTATGGATAACAAACGATTTCAATGGGTGAGATATCAGTTTGAAAAGAATTTAGTAAAATATAAGCATATCGATAACAAAAAAATTTTAATGTAAATGCATTGATAACAAAAGCTCTCTATTTATTGGTACTAAGAGCTTTCTCTCCAATTGGCCTGTAAAAAATTACAAAATTTTTTAAAGAAAATTCCACAGAAACAAAAGAATATAAAAATAAAAAAGTTAATTTTTCGATAACATCGATGTTAGTAGCAATTTATCCACTTTATACTATTTATCGACAATTAATATTTGTTTAAAGATTTTCGACTACTAAATTCTTCAACAAATGGTTGCAATAACGTAAATATTTTATACAAAATTTAATGATAATTAAGTGCTTCTGTAGCAAATATAAGAAATCGATACATGTTGCATAAAAATTTTTTTTAGAAAATATTATTTATAAAGAAAATTTAATATTATAGGAAAAAAATTTTAGTAATTATTTATTTGTTTATATTATATTTAAATTATATTATTTAAACACCTTCAATATATCGACTGAATTGAAAATAAAAATGTATGTATGTATTGTTATATACATATGTAAAACAATTCACTGAACCGTTTAATAGATTAAATAGATATTTCTATACAAATATATAACTTTTTATTTAATAAATGTAATCAATGATTTATTAATAATTGTGGTTTTATTATTTAGTTTTTAATTAGTCATAAAGGCATAACTGGCGAATGGTTAGGTTTAAAGTACATTAAACGTACTAATAATTTACACATTGGAAACAAAAGTAAAAGTAAATGTAAAATATATGTATGTATGTATGTATATACTAACTGTCGTTCATTACCAAATTATAAAAAACAATTTGTTTAAATGTGCATTAAGAAAAAAATATATTTTAATGTGAATAAAATTAGTTATTTACCTGTTGTATATCTAAATACTTGTTTAATTTTAAACACTGTTTTAATTGTTTTTGCGAGTTTTTTGTCTCTAGTTATAAATTAATTGTGACTGACTAACGGTGGAGTGTATCTGAAGAGGGCTTTCTATCGAAGATAGTTGAAAGATTCATTAGAATGTTGTTAAGCTTGAAAGAAAAGCTCTCTAGGCTTGTTGAAGTATTATACAGTTGTGATTAAAAAATGTTAACTATTGTTTTTGTGTAAGGATTAGTGTTGTTAAATTATTCGAGTTTAAAATTGTTCAAATAAGTTTATAATTTTTTTCTGTTCGAACAAGCGAATAAAATTTAAATATTATTCGAATATTCGTATTAATAAAGATTAAAAGCAATTATTCGAATAACTTAACACATATTAGATAATTTTTTTTATTAAAAACAATTCATTATAAAAGTACAACAAATAATTCATTAACAAAAACAAGAATATTAAACAATTTGATCATATTCTTAATAATTATAAACATAATACATACGGTAGTGCGCCAGGCAAAGTTAAGGCCTGAAGCACACAGTACTTATATTATACGAAACCATTCGCACTGTTTTTAACCCCCTCATAACGTTGATTTATTTAATCACAAAATAATGAAACTTGAAACATAAGGACTTAACGTTCAGGTAACCTCATGGGCCATAAGGCCGAGTTCCTATCCAAAAATTTTGGCCGTAAAAAGTGTTGATATCAATATGAGCACCAAGTTCTTTTCAAGCTGGTATCCAGGTAAGTCTGTATTTGAACGGTGAATACATCTGAAAATAAAAAAAAATGTGTGGGATTTCCTGCAAGACTTATGAACGGATAAAACAATTCAACAATAAAACAATAAATATTATTATTAAACTTAATATTTGTTAATGTTATTAAATTATAAAATAATGTACTATTAATTATTAAATAATTTTAATTTTTAGGCATGAGTTCGTATTCCATTTGTCTTAAATGTTGGTATAAATAGAAGTTGTTTAGACAAACAATTTGTAGATAAGACACGAAGAATGTTGATAATGTGTGTAGCGGCATAGAAAATGCATTCCATTCAGCTAGATGTCTAATAAATTTAAAACATTTACTGTTTTCAAAGGTTGTCCATATTAAATAAATAATTCTCTTTCCACAATTCCAAAAGATATGACTTACTAAAAACATAAATTTAAGTGGTTCATATATAAGGAAAATGGTTGAACGTTTTTATAAGGTTAGGTAAGGTTAGGTGGACAGCTCGCATACAGCGAGTTTAATCGGAGGCCATTAGGCCCATTCTTATGCCCCACCAATCATCTACCTTCCCCCCGCAGTTCCCTATAGACCACCAGAATCTCCAGTCCGTTAACCACCTGGAGCTTCTCGCGAAACTCGACAGGTTCGTCGTTGTTGCATCTCTAAGGCAATCCATTTCCTGAAAGAATCGTTAACACAAATATTTGAGCTTTCATTTTTGCAGAGCCGGGCAGTCGCAAGAAAAGATCTTGAGCTGACTCTTCCTCCTCCCTATCCAGACAGCTTTTGCAGCTCTCCTCACAAGAGATATTCTCATACGCTCCGACATTCGCCCAATCATACAAAGCCAATTTATGATGCCAACTAATAGCAATATCGATATTTTTCCCGAGGGCCAGTAGTGCTTTCGTCTTTTTCTTATTGATTGGGGGCCCAAGGGGTTATTGTAGACTCCCTGCGGGCCGTTTTTCTTAGCCACCATTCCCATAAGGTGTTTTAAAGTTCGGCCAGGGGGATATTGATATCCAACGAATTGTCAATATCCTCGGAGAAGACACGCGAACTCGAACGTTTTTATAAACTTTTATTAAAATTATAGGTGCTAATATTTGGGAGGAATCAAATCTGAAAATCTCTATTTAAGATATTAGAAAGTAAAACAGTCCATGCAAAATTTCGAAGTTAACATAACGTTTTTAGAAATCTGAAATCCCTAAAATATCAAACTTTTTTGTAATTTAACATTTTTCCAGGGTTCGCAATAAATATGACTATTTTATGAAAGTCAATATATTATATATTTGTTATTTCTTTTTTTTTTGGCAGAAATACAAATTAAATTTTGATTTAATTGAATGAAGCTGAATATGGCAACCGGCTTGTCTATAAATCAAACTTGACAAGGGATGACGGAAATTCGTTCCAAAAATCTACATCAAATCCTACTATTGGAATATTAAATCAAGAATTTAAAATTGATGAATTTTTTCATGGAAATATTATTTCAGCATGCCAATTTTACTACAAAATAATTTCTTCGGTTATAATTTTAAAATTAATAATTAAGTTCAAGTTTTACAAAATCTTATCCAAATTGGTTTTTTTCAAAAGTTTTGAAAAAACAAATTTTATTTCATGAGCAAAACAAATTATTTGGGCATCAGCTGGCAGGCACAAAGATATGGCTGGCCGCAAGTAAGTGCACTGTCAGAAGTTCTGACTTATACCTCCACGTGTTGGCGGCCGGTAAAAGGTTTCTGTCTCTGCAAGGAATCTGGCTAAATAAGTCGAGCGGAGAGAAATTAATATTTTCTTATGAACAATTCCCAATCCACGGTGGAACAGCATATGCCTGGGATGCGTGGCCAAGAGGGTGCTTGGTGTCAAGTATGCGAACTCTGGATACCAGTCGATTTAAAGTTTCAATACAGACTTGCCCGTTCATATGGAGCTCTGTGTGGTTGAATATATATTTTTCCATTAGAGGGATGAATCAGAAAGCCTCGCAAGAGGCGAAGAGATTAATTAATCTTTGCAGAAACTACAGGTTTAATTAACTAAAGGAGGAATCCGGAAAAGATGGACAAAAATGCCTCGCGAGGGGCGGAGGGGTCAATTTTTAAACGTACTTCTAAGGCGTTAGACTGTGATATTCCGACAGGGATAGACAATGAAACCTCGCACGAGGTTGAGAGGTTAATCTCTGTAGGAACTCCAGTGTGTATTGGCTAATGGAGAAATTCTGAAGAGTTGGACAAGAAACCCTCGCAAGGGGTGGACGGGACAGCTTCTAAAGATACTCCTGAGGAAGAGGCTGACACGGTAGCACACATTGTGTGAATGTGCAGCACTGGCTAGCGTAAGACTAAGGACCACGGGCAGACACTTGTTAAACGTGAATGCCAAGCCTAAAACAAATGCTAGCAATTAGAAGAGACTAGGAGATGAGGAAGAAGATCGACAGTCTGAAATCACTATAGTCGATAGTAAAGACTATTGGTAGCACGAGACTTGATTGAGACTAAGGTAATCGTAAATTATAAATCGGTTGCCCGAAATCAATTTGAGCAAAGAAGGGGGTAAAGGAAGCCGTAAAATAAGCGGTCTGCTTCGATATACCCCCTACGTAAAAAAGCGAATTATTTTATTTTGTAAATATGCTTGATTGCTGCTGCTCTTTTTTTTGCCGCCAGTGTCCCCAAAAGTACAGTTGACTGTATTATAAAAATAACTTAATATCTTATCAATTTTATTAAACTAACATCATATGTATCTACATAAATAAAACCTTTAGTTTCATATTTATGTATGTAAAATTAATTACACTACACTACAACACACATGGCTTAATATTTTATGTAACACTCATGCATGAAAAACATGTTGTTGATAAAAAAAATTTAAGCAATGCTATTTTTTTTTTCTTTAATATAATTTATGGCAAATTTATGTGCATATTGTAGGAAGTTAAGCAATGTACATACACATGTATGTACATGTATGTATATATAAAGCAATGAATCCTAAGTGCGTATTTTATTGAGCATCACTTTAGAAAAAGCAGACGTTGTTTTTGAAAATTTTCGTGTCAATGTTTTTGTAATTAAATACTTTTAAAAAAACCACAATAAATGAGTAGTATGTTTCTCCCTTAACAAAAGTAATACGTAAAAACTAGAGTATTCTTAGTTAAAGAACATACCCTACAATCAGTAATTAAGTACTAAACATGTACAGAACGGGCTGATTTTGAGCTCAATTGATGCTGACTTTGTTATTTGTGCATAAATCTATGATTTAGTAAAGTCCTACAAGAAAAGCCATAACGGAGGCATATTGCACGATATCGGTGGCCAGTTTAAGTCGCTTATGGCGTGACATAACCATGCCCACAAATCGTTCTTGAGGTTAGCGGTGGCTTAAGTTGTTAGCACGTTTACTATTAAGCATTCGATGACTATAGTTACCTGGATTCGCATCCCAGCCACTAACAATCAATAACAGATTTTCCGGATATGTACTAGCTTCTATTCATACTAATTAAGGCGCACGGTAGTGCCCTAGGCCGAGTTCAGGCCTATGAACACATTGTGTAGATTACTCGCAACCATTCACGCTGTTTTACCACCCATCACAGAACTTTGCTTCATTTAATCATAAAATAATCAATCTTGAAACAGAACTACTCTATAAGTAACGTCGTGGGTGAAGTTTGAAAATTTTACCATAAAAGCTTCCCGAGTTTTTAAGGTGTAAATTGTGCATATTTTTGTACTTATTCACTGACACACTCATCAATATTATGGCTCACTTCCAATATAGCTAGAGAGCTGTAGCTAGGTCTTGGGGCGCATTTTATCTAGGGGCACTAGGGTAACTCTTTATTTGTATAGGCAACTTCCGCCATAGGAAGGAAGTTGAAATTGGTATTAACCCACTCATTTGTAAGCTTTCATGTAAAAGAAGTTTTGTACATCTATACAAACATTATACATACATTTAAAAAAAAAAATAACTTTAAAAGAAGGACTCATATCGCCACAAAAACATAATACTGTAAGTAGGGCCAAGATCCTATCCAAAAATTTCAGTACTTAAAATTACTGATATCAAAATGAGGACCAAGTTCTTGATATGTACAATACTATCTCGCCCCCCTGCTAGCTTGGCAATATTATGTCAACTATCTAATATGGCAATTATTTTTGGAAAAACGTTACCAAACTAGCAGAAATGATCTCAGTTCTTTTAATAGCCCATTTTTTGGATAGGCACTTGGCCTTATTTTCACATTTTAATGCGGATATACACACATATCCCATAGCGCCCTACTTCATCGGCACTAAATCGTCGGCGAAATAAGATATTAAAATGGCTGTACTAGTTTCAAGTAACAATGGATTTGAATTGAGTTGATTAGTGTAGGTTTTTGGAACGAATTTTCGGTTTCGGCTATGTGCCACCTTCAGTGTAATTTTTCGTTCTGAGAAGTTTGCATCTATTCGTTGGTATTTTATTATTTGTCAAGTACCTATTTGTCATGTGAGATGGTAGCAGGTGAACATCGCTTATCACGTAGGCATCTGTAAGGTTCGAATAGGTGCCAGGTAAAGCTCGTAGGTCGGGTGTTTTTGTATGGATTGGTAGATGTTTGTGATTACTATTTTATCAGAATTCGTGTTTACTGATGGCAGGTAAACATTTCTTCATCATTTATAGTGTTTTTTGTTGAGATTGGAAGAAGTCAGTGATTATTCGATTATGAATTTGATTATTATTTTTGTATTGTGTTTTTATTGTTTTGTTCCTTTGTGTATCTTGTCCGTTATTTTTGTTGTGTGTTTTATAGATTAATTTTAGAGGCTCGAATATAACGTCTGAATCGGAGTTTGTTTGTTCGTTTATTATGCGTCATCCAAATGCCTTTTGTTTGTATATTTAGTCGTCGCCCTTTGCGCTGTGTGTGTAGTAGCTGTACCGTTATTCTAATGTGCTCTGGATTATATTTGTTGTTGAGCCTGTGATTGGCGAAGTTAGATTCTGGTGTCAAGTAGGGATTGCGACTCTTGTATGTTCGCGAAATCTTGATTTAACTTTGCGTCCTATGTTTGTCTGTTTGTCCTATGTAGCTGTCCTATGTGCATGTCCTTTTGTATATCCTCTATTTATCTAGCTGGCCGTCTTTGTTTGTGTTGGTCTGTAATATTAGTCCTAGGTTGTTTCACGTTTTGAATGCTATATTTATGTTGTATTTCTTGAGAAAGTTGGCTATTTTCTGTGTTGATGTTCCGGTATAAGTTAAAATTGTCCAGGTTTTTACTTCGATTTCGTTATTGTGTCCTCTGATCCTTTAGATATTTTTTTATTTTGTCTTCAATGTCTTTCTTGTAACCATTGTTTGCTCCTATAATATGTAACGTATTTAGTTCTTCATTGTAGGTTTCTTTTGTTAGTGGGGGTTGCTTCTAGTCTAGTTATTAGTTGTCTGATCGCTGCGTGCTTGTATTGCTGTGGGTGTTTGGTGGTATTGTGTATTATTGTGTCTGTGGCGGCCGTAGGTTTTCTCTATTTTTCGTATTCGAGTTTGTTGATGTTTTTCTTTGTCTTTATTGTCAGGTCTAGATAAATTAATTTTCCGCTTTATTTGTGAATTCTATGTTTTTGTCTTGTTTGTACTTCGTTATTTCCCGTGATAAAACATTTGCAACACCTAGAAAGGCAATATATGGACCAAATATCTGGTCTCGGAGTAACATTCTATGCCAAATACGTGGCCGATATAATATCAAAGCACCCTGTGGGAATATTAAATTAAAACTATTGATTAGTATTGCTTTGTTTCCTGGTTTTAAAGCTAACATTCGTAGTCAATCTTTCAAGTCACCATTACCCTATTAGTGTAAGATTTTACAATAAAATTAATGCAACAACGTAAACAACGCCTCTCAATATTGACAAAAACAACACTACATACGTTTGAAAAAACGCATAAAAACTGTTACGTTTTTTTTCGGAATAAACAAGCAAAGATGTGTTTCAATAGATGAAATGCAAATAGTTTTCTATTTGCAGCAACAATTAAAGGGTGTATTTACATATTTTTATTTTATTGAATAATTTGTGCTGGTGATAAAGTAAAATTGTAATAAAAAAATATAACTAGAAGAAATTCCAAGCTTCCTTAAGTAAAACATACGGAGGTGATGTAAAGTCTTATTGTTTATTGTTAATAAAAACCGGGGAAGTTCGTTCTGAATTTATTTCTTCTCTTGTGTTTCAACTAACGAGAAAAGCTCAGACAAATTCTAAGAACATTTACTGCTCAGAAAGTTATTTTCTCATTGTTTTTTATTTTATATAGTAATGAAATTTATTTTACAAAAAAGTGAATGAAGGCTTTACAAATGTGTTTATATTATATTGTATGTATGTATATCTCTACAATAACTCAGAACAGGTTTCAGTTTAATTTCCTGGCTTAACAAACATATTTTCTGACAAACAAACATACGAGTAGTATGTATATGTACGGATGTATGTATGGACATATATATGTATAAGATCTGTTTCGATTTCATTTTTAAACACTTTTTGTAATTAATCACACAGTTATATTTGTTAGGTACATATCTTTCAAATATTCAATCAATAAGAAAGTGAATGCAGGTGGTTGGACCTGTATAAATGTGTGTGTGTGTGTGTGTGTGTGTGTGTGTGTGTGGATATGTGAACCTTTTGCAGGTTCATTAAGGTCTTAAAACTGAAGCTCAATAATTATTTCACTCTATGAAACATGCAGCAGACGATAAGAATTATTTATAAAAATTGGAATTTCTTAAAATCTAGTAAAATTAAATGACTGTAAAAATTTGATGCAAACTGGGTTTTCTGCAAAAAACTGTACTTAATCTGGAAAAACGGTGTGATTTTTCTCAAATTGTAGAGTTTTTTTCCTCAAAACAAAACTTTGATTAAAAACATTAATACTGTTACGAAGATAAGTGCGAAGAATTATTCTTACCTATAAGAATTGAGTGGTACTTGTGGCACTCACTGTACAGAAGGTTTCAGAATTAAAGAGTACGAACACATTTTGCACCCACTGTACAGACAGTGCTGTAGCAATAGCAAAATAAAACCCCCTTAAGCTGAGACAACTAATTAATAAAAGAGTACTTTATTATTATCTCTATTTAAAAATATACTCCTCGGTACTTTTTTGTTTGCGAAAACATACTAATTGTGAAAATGGCTTTTAGTATAGAATTATTTTTTTTTGGGATTTTGGAACGAATTTCCGTCATCCCTTGTCAAGTTTGGTTTGGAGACAAACCGGCTTCGGCTATGTGTCATCTTCAGTGTCATTTTAGTAACTTCGTAGTAACTTCGTTTAAAAATAAAATATTAGTAAAAGAAATTAAACCTGCAGTGAAATACATGTATATTAGGTTAAGTTGAGAATAGCAGCCAATTAATGGCCTCATGCCCGTCAACATACATTTATTTCAGTGGCTCGGATTGTTGTTTGCTCTTCAGTATAAAACCAAGAAAAACGACCTTTGCATAATACAAGAACTCGGTGTCACGAGCGAAGTTCCTCAAAATTCTTCAGTCAATGCCTCTTAAGCGATACTGAGTTCTTATTTGTGCGAAAGACTCACAGTGACATAAAAAATTGTCAATAATTTCGATGTCCTAATTGCATGCCCTGCAGCTGCTATTGTCTGATCCTTCTATTGGAAGCGGATGTGCTTGTAAGCTTGAATATTCTGCCATTTCGGGCGTCTCTTTGTTTTACCTGTTTAGACCCGCTACACGATTGTATGTTAGTATTTTTCCTCACCGTTTGGCTTTTTCGCCGATACGAGCTGGGTGAATTTTGCCCAATTGTTATTCAGTCCTAATAGCCCCCAATTGCTTGGCATTATCGAAGTTTATTTGCTCCTTCCATTTATCAATTATTCGTTCTTTTGTAGTCCAGTAACGTCTTTGTTCTGATTTTTTTTTTGAAGGACAGTGTTATGGTCAGAAAATCGGAAGTAAATTTTATTATTGTTCCTTTAAAAAGATTGAAATTTTGTTTCTTAACTTTGTGAAATATATGTATACTGTATTTTTTTCTTCAGAATTTATTTTTTGAAATTTTTATACAAATTGGACACTTGTTGGGAAAATGGCACTTAGTGTCCAAAATTGTACTTTTATGCATAATGGTACTTTTATGCATAATGGTACTTTTTGTCATAAATAGTACTTTTGATCATAAATGGTACTTTTTGGCAAACATTGCACAATTTGCCAAATTTTCTCTAAAATGGATTGTGCGATAGCGAATTTTTCATGAAACAAATTTTTTGGTAACAAATGATCTTTAAGTAGTTAATGGCTCTTTTAAATATAACAGTTTAAAATATATCGCTTATTGTGAAAAATTTTAATTTTATGCATAATGATACACATTCCAAAAATGGCATTGATTGTGCGAATGTGAATTGGTATTGAAACAAAATCTTTGGTAGCAACTGGACTTTAGTTAGATAATGACTCTTTTGTATAGACCTGTTCAAAATAAGGCACTTATTGTGAAAAATTTTGATTTTATCCGTAATGGTACATTTTTTCTTAAGGGTACTTTTTGGCAAACAAAATTTATATATTTCTTTTAAATTTATTGTGCAAAAGTGAATTTCTCTAGAAACAAAGTTTTTGTTAACAAACTTTTATATATAATGGCTTATTTTAATAGAACCATTTGCAATATGGCTCTTATTGTAAAAAAGGCACTTTTATGCAAACATGGTACTTTTTGGCCAACATGGTACTTTTTGGTAAAAATAGTATTTTTCGCAAAAATGCTGATTTTTTCATTTGATTATGCGAAAGTGGATTTTACCCGAAACAATATGAATGGGAACCACATGAAACTATGTACATATTTCGTTTTAACTAGAAAGTATTATTGAACAACCTTCAATAGCTCTTTATTGAGTCACTTCGGCATTCTTGTATATTTTTAAATTAACTACGTATGTTAATTGTAAACAATATTTTCCGCACGTTTCTGTTATCTAGCGTTCATTCATCAACAGAAAATGATATGAGGATTTTATTTTAAGCCGGAAAACATAACAAATTTAGGCACATTCAATAACTATAAAATTAATTAACTATTTATTTATTGGAGATATCAAAAGAACAGACAAGATAATATTTATTTTTTTTAGCAAGGAAAATGGATTCAATAAATATCTAATGGTCGCAGTAGTATTCAAAACGCTTACACTTACACAACATTCCAATTCTCTGTTGAAAATAGTTAATTGTAAATATCGGTGTAAAAGGATCTTTCAATTATTTTGCTTAGGGAATCTTAAATGTTCTAAAATCACTATGGGCTCTAAGTCGGAGTGTGAATCGAGTCAAATATGTGAGAGTATAGAATTTTTTCTCAATATTATTAATCAAATGTGCATAGGTTTTGTAACGATTTATATAAGTTGGATGTACTTGCGCACAGGATTAGCCGGAACTGGCTTGCATGCATGGCTGTCAACAATTGGCGTAAGAAATTATGAAAGTGAAGTGAAAATAAGAAGCGAAAAAACGAAGTGGTTTAAATGATTATGTGGCTGTCATGAATAATGGCTTATGTTCATTTTTGTAGATTTTGGATAGGGTTTGTTTCGAAGAAACACTTAACTTCAACTTGTATTAATTTTTTGCTTGTTTTTTTTACTCAGGATTAACGCAGTACGTCAACATAGGTGTGGATTCTGACAAATTATTTAAACAACCATTAGGACATACGTTGTTATTTCGGAACATATTTAAATCATATTTTCTTGTCTAATAAGTTGTGTGAAATCTTCATATGTAGCTGCATTAGTATTTGTTCAAGGCAAACCACATTCTTTGGATTTCTCATTCGGTCTAAGGAATTTCGAGCATAAGACGCTTAAGTTTTTCTATAAAGTTAGGTAACGGTTTCCTGATGAGCTGGCCTAAGCAACCATCAAATGCACATAGAGACTAGCTTATCCATCCTCAACAAATAAATTGCAGTATTTAATAATAAAATGAAATGGAATTAAAAACGATTTGCTAAAAAAATTAATTTTTAACAGAAAACCACCTATGTCGACATAAGTGCTTTTAAGTGCACTCATTTTCGTTTTATTTTCTGTTTCTTCATGATGATTTCAATCTTATTGTATTTTTTGTCTGTATTTGAATGTCTTAAAAAGAGTTGAACAAAAATGACTACGAGTATAAAACAATGCTCTTCTTGTTGCTTCCGAAAAATTTATTTTAACACACGCGTGATTATTCAAGAAAACCACAGAAATAATAAAAAAATAACCGCGTTATTTAAGCTTACCCTTTAAAAGAATATTATTATAAAGGGTGATACAACCAAAACGCACAATGTTAATTGTAAATGAAACCAAAAGTCTTCAGAGAATTATCTTAATATTGTTCATTATGATAGAAGGATCTACGACAATTACGTGTGAAACAAGACATCGGCCAAATATTCGACACGGTTTCGGTGGCTTACCTCTATCCGATGGTCGATATTTTCAATGATTCTGAGACATAAATGAGGTTCAAAGTCGTTAATGTGCCGAATTATCTCATGATTTACCTCTTGAATTGTTCTTGGCTAATTGACTTCGCACCATTCCTGTTGCAAGCACATATCGTCTAGGTCCATATCCTTAATTTCTGGCCACAAGAAATCTGTTATCATCTCGCGATAGCGTACACCATTTACGGTAACTGCTTGGCCGACTTGATTTTCGACGGCGCCGCCAGCCCATAAACCGCACCAAATAGTCATTGTTTGTGGATGCATCGATTTCAACAATCACTCGTGGATTCTAATTTGCCCAAATGCGGCAATTCTGCTTGTTAACGAATCCACTGAGGTGAAAGTGTGCTTCGTCGCTGAAGAGGATTCAACCAACCATTCGGCGTATTGACGATGCTTGATTGTTCACTAAGCTTCAGCTCTTGAGTCAATTGAACCTTGTAAGCGTGTAAATTCAGATTTTTATTCAAAATTCGCATCAGTAATATTCGTGAGATGTTCAATTGTTGGGCATGACGACGAGTCGAGGTTGACGGATCTTCTGCCACACTATCACGAACAACAACAATATTTTCCGCAGAACGAACTGGGCGAGCATGCACAGGTATTTTCACATTTCAGGTTTGCTGACATTTGCGAACAATTCTCCCGATTGTGAACATATTTGGTCGATTATGCTGACCAAAAAAAAAAAAAATCACGAAGTGCACGAAATGCATTTTGATTTGGGCGCCTATTTTCAAAAAAGGCTTCAACAATCTTAACGCGCTGATCAATTATGTTGAATTGTCAAACACTGAAACAAAGAAATGTCAAATTAAGATGGGCAAAAAACTTTAAGGTGTGACTCACAATTAACAACGTGCATTATGGTTGGACCACCCTGTATTAAAACCGGAGTGATCAAAAGTATTATATGTCTGAAATTATGAATAAAAAAGTTTATATAAAATTTTGTTTAAAAACCCCCCTACTTTTAGTTCTTTTTCCTTATGGCTGAAGCTGTAATGTGTCACTACAATCACAATGTGCTGACCTTTAGATATCGAAGAAATACCAAAACTACCATACACTGGGTACTACAAGTACTGGGCGGAGGAATAGGCATTGCTAGCGTTTTAATTCAATGCGTTCATGACAAATTCAATTTGTTCAATGCTCATGCGAAGTTAGGTGTGACTGTTTAAGGCAACATTTTTTGCAAACAAGTTTTTTTTATTGTTGTAACTTTTGTTATTTCAGGTTTTGCCGCGTTCATCCTGTGTTGCATTAGTTTCGTTACCGGTTTGATGTCGTTATTTTCAACGACATTAAGGCATTTACTAAGTCCTCTATTGAACAAGACTTTTCATGCTGTTTTGGGTATTGGAACATTTACGGTAGCTTTATGTGCCCAATATTATGGTTACGATACCGGTCTATTCTCTTCCAATGTACCGTCGAAGGATTTTGTTGTATTAATGAAATGTTTAACTTTAATATCGTTGGTATTGTCGTGTCTGGGTCCCTTAAAGGCTCTGTTCGCGAAAGTATGGCATAATGTTTAATATTAAATGATTTTATATATTTGTTCAAATTTATTTAAGCTTTTAATAATTATTAATTTATTAAAATTATAGCTGTTCTTGACCTTTTTTTAAATTTAATTTATTTAAAATTGTCCAAGTCTTTTTTTAAAAAATTATATTTTTATTTTTTCGATATTTCGCTACTCCATTGTGTAGCATCATCAGGAAATAAAAATAACGAACCAATTATATATTAATGAAAAAAATATTGTCACAAAAATTCAAAAAATTCAAACATTTTTTTGACAATATTTTTTTCATTAATATATAATTGGTTCGTTATTTTTATTTCCTGATGATGCTACACAATGGAGTAGCGAAATATCGAAAAAATAAATATATAATTTTTCAAAAAAAGACCTTCAAGCTTGGACAATTTTAAATAAATTAAATTATTAATTTAGTTTATTTACCATTATAAGAAACTAAATTGTCTTAAGTAATTAATAAAGTAATATTTTCTGAACTTCAAAATTCTTAAAAGCCAAAAAGAAGACCGTTAATAGGTATTTAACGTTGTCTCAAATTTTACAAAATAAAATTTAATTTTGTATAAAGTATAAAAAAACAAGTCCTACAAGACTAAAAATATTTTGAATTTTGATATAAAAACCAAAACTGCGCCAAGCCACTATCTGTAAGATTACAGGTATTCCCACAGGGCACTCAAGCTTACGAACGCACCTGCTCGAAATAGGAAGAGCAGAGAAAATATCGTCTGCAGGGCATGCAATGAGGAGATCGAAACAATGAAACATTTTATTTAGGCTACTGCCCGGCTTTCGCTTAAATAAGAGCCCAGCATTTCACGATTGACACCTTCTAAAATAAAACTCTCACCTAAGAAGCAGTGACAGGAGATTTCTGAGGAATTTTCCTCGAAGCACCGAACTGCTTTAACATGCAAAGGATTTTTTTTCTTGGTTTCATAATGGAAAGCGCGCAACAATCCCAATCACTGAATTAAATGTATGTCTACAGGCATAAGGACAATAATTGTCGTCTCAACCTAACCTAACCTTACAAACAAATTAAGGTTATAGATATTACGATTAATGTTTTTAGCAAAAAATATTATGTTAAATTATTGTATATCATTAAAAAAATCAAATTCGGACTTTTTAAAAAGCAAATTTAGGTTTTTCATATTCAATTCAAAATTTATAAATTGAATTTAGGAAAATAAAGATCAAGATGCGACTTTTTCACATCAAATCTAACGGCTGTGAATATCTATCTGTGAACAGCAATATTTATTAGTAGATGGATTTCTTAAAGTATTAATGCGCACAAAAACATGAATGTAAAAACAAGGCCCAGTTCACATTCTAAAATGTCGGCCGTTAAAATTACTAAGATCAAAGTGAGGACCCAGTTCTTGATAGGTACTATACCACATCATTTCTAGGCAACTTGCCAGTTTGGTAATATTTCACCCATAATTCTTTTACACATTAGAAAGTAAAAAAAATATTGCCGAGCTAGCAAGTTGCCTTGTCTTTATTTTCACATGCATGACTTTGTGCGGATCTGATTTCTTTTTTCCAAGTTATTTGTTTTTGTAAATTTATATATGTTTGTTATGTATAAAACTTCTCTTAACTTGAAGTTTACAGACGATTGTGTTAAACCAAATTGCAACTCTCTGCCTATAGTGGAAATGCTCCATAGAAGTAAGAGGGCACCCTAGTCCCCCTAGAAAAAAAGTGCCCATTTTCAGATTTTTCTGATTGCTTATTCACTAAGACGTACCTCTTTAGCAAATCTTAGTGCTCTAACTTTAGTGGACGTTTCTGATGGCAATAAGGGGACACCTTGGTCCCCGTAGATAAAAAGTGAATGTGATTGATATTCACCAACACCTACCTCTTTACCAAACCTTAGTGCTTCAACTTTAGTGGACGTGTCAGATGGCAATAAGAGGGCCCCTTGGTCCCCGTAGATAAAAAGTGCCTCTTTTAAAATTTTTCTGATTTCTTATACTCCCAGACTTTCCTGTATAACAAATTTCAGTTTTCTAGCTATAGTGGCAGTATGCGGTATAAATAAGGGGCACCCTAGTCCCCCTAGGAAAAATAATAGCAATAGTGGATGTTCTTCATAATATTGATGAGTAAGTCAGTGAATAACAACTAAAAGATGCACTTTTTACATCTTCATATCTCGGGAAGCTTTTATGATAAAACTTAACGTATAAGATTACTGTTAAAACCCGTACATAAACTATGCTGGAAACAAGGAAAGAATTTTGATTATAAACGTAAAAATATGCTAAAACTGAACAGGAACATCTACACGTATTATCCACACAGAAGACCACAAAGAAATTTACGTTATTCTGCATTACGTTCTGTCAAGACGACGAAAAACTTTTCGGACAAAGTTGTTTGAACACGAACAGAATACAATGGTAGAACAGATTTGTGGCCAGTCAAGACGGCATGTTAATCTGAACATACACATGTCATATGCCGTTGAGCACGGGCAAATCACACGAGCCCGTATGAGCTAGTCAACGAGCAAATCACAAGATTTCAAAATATAGTAAGCAATATGACATAAACATTGAATCTCGGGTATGGAATGTATTATAATAAATTATTGTGACTATTGTGTAGAGAGAGCCGCCTCGCCAGGCTTAATGTGTCATTTCTGTTTAGTCGCTGATGCCCGTCAAATTGTAATAAATTGGGGTGTACGACTAGTTGGTTTACATATTTGGACGTGGGAACTTTTAGATCCCTATGGATGTTTTCATTTCTTATATACCAGGGGGCGTATACGATAAGACGTAAAATCCTAGATTGTCTTCTCAGTAACTTTTGGATGTTTGATGCACAGGCAGTACCCCACAGAAAACAGAAAATAAATTTAAAATTTTGGTAGCTATAAGTTATTTCTTCGGTCTTCGCCTAGCTTTTTATCCTGGCTTGATATTTATAACCAATTCAAAACTTTTTAATTTTGTTTTCCATAAGGACCTACTCATTTACAATTTTTCTTCTCTGCTTTTTCCTAATTAATTAATTAATTTATTTATTAATTTATATTCCCACGTATTCTAAACAAATTTATCAGGTATTATAAATTAAACATCTCGCACAAAATTTGCGATTGTGATTTCAACTCGCATGTGAAGTATTCTGTAACTCGCATTCGCAAGAGTTTTGGCGAGTTCAAGTCGCAAGAGTATACTGAAGTGAACTGCTGTATTTAAACTAAACTAGTTTTTAAAAAAACTACAAAGTTATGAATAAATTGAACTAATAGTGTTTTCTTTTTATTTTAGTCAAAACTAATGACATTTTGTAAAAAATTTTTTCTAAAAACATGAAATTTAAAAACGTTCTTTGCTTCTGCAACTTTTGCCTTTGTATTTCTTCTTTTGCACTGACGATTTCCATAAACAGCTGATACGAGTCATCTTCGAAAAATTTACGCAGCTAGTACTGTAAATTATTTAAATGAAATGCCCGGATATTTTTTTTAATATTCTAGGTTCAGGTATTAGAAATATTAAAAATTCAGAGTTTTCTTTTAAAACTTTTCAAAAGCAAATCGCAAGTAAAACGCGTGAGTTGCAGAACATGCAGAAATATGTTTGGCGATTTGCTACTCGCATACGATTTGACACGCTTGCGAGTGTCCGAACATGCCCGTTAAATAGTGAACAAACTCTATAGCTTTATTTCATGAGAAGCATTCAGCGCTTCAAACTATCCAAATTCATTATATTTTTATTTAAAGGAGTATTTCATTCCGGAACAGTGTTATCTGAGATAAATTTATTACTGTAATAAGTTCCTCAAAATTATTTCCAGCTTACGATTAGTATAAAGAAAAAAAAAACTGTTTAAGTTGAAAAAACAATCGGAACTTGATACAAAAAACGTTTTGATAAGAGAACTTTTGCGCAAACACAATTTTACACCAAGAGGGAAAAACAAACAAATTTAAATGCAATTAAGATTAAAAAAAAAACAACAAATACTTAATATTTAATATAAAAATAATTTAAAAAATTAACAAATAAAAACTATGTATATGTTTTTTCTAGCTTAACATGAGAAAATTAAATACTACAACTCGCAGTACAATACGAACTGATTACGGCAGTACAACGTTGAAAATTTCTATTGACAATAATTCGCGGGATAGCGGCGAGACAACCGGTTCGGATAACGCTACAGAAACAACAACAACAGCATTAACTTCATACGCTATTGGTTATCAAAGTCTGCCGTATTCTTCGTCTACAAATTTATTTGCAAAATCGAGATTTTCAAGCATGTCTATGGATACAAAGGCGAAAAGTGAATCGCGTGAATTACTACAGCTTTTCGAATATTACTTAAATATATGCAATCAAATTGTTATTGGCTTTGTAACCATTTATATGAGCTGGTTATGTTTGCGTACTGGATTAGCAGGAACCGGTCTGCACGCCTGGCTGGTAACATTAGGGGTAAGAGAATGTGCAAAAATTAAATGGCTCAATCTGGCGAAAGTTGTATTTATGACCGAAAATCAAATAGAAATCGTTAATAACTCTTAAATTACGGGTTAAAATTATTAAAACATCTGCATACGAGCGAAGTGAATTAATTAATGTACTCGTACATCAAAATCACAAAAAATCTCAATTCCTCATCAGCTTTGTTTCCGCTGTTTTCGATGGCGTTAGACAGGTGTAGTGGCGGCATAATTAATATCGATTGAAAGTTACCGTTTTGCAACCAAGTACTCGTCATTTAGAAAAGGGGCTGATTTTTTGCTTCGAATGTTTTTATATAATTATGAATGTAATTTCAACATTTTAGGGCTGGGGGAAAATTACCTTATTCGATATCGATCGATGTTTTTATTATATTTTATTGAATTTTTATTATATTTTATTCAACTTCGATATATATCGATTGCCGTAATTGGCTATTTGCACAGAACGGGATGTCGAATTTGCAAAATTTGAGGGAATTTTTCGACGAAAGCTGACATCAAAATTATGAAAAATTTTTACGGCCATTAAGAGTAACTCAACAAGCAATAACACTTGAGAATTATTTACACGAAAAATTGTCAATCGTTATCGAAAACAATTAAAGCGTATGTAGGAGCCAAGAATTTAGAGGCAAGTGACAACGTAATAAATAATATATACTTTTTTGGGAAAGTGCTCCAGCCACGCTTTAACCAACCAGCCGTATTCTGCAAATATTGTTGCTCCCTATTGCTAATTTCGTTCAGTGGCACTGGATCTGGCCTACACCACTTCCCACCTTTTATGATTCGTATTTTTATAATACACATGTAAACATGTGATCTAAAGGTGAAAACAACTTTCAATCTTAAATATACATACATGTAACCAGTTCGTATTAATAAAAGGTAAATTTAGCTAAAGTGAGGAATAAAGTGACGTAGATTTTTGGAACGAATTTCCGTCATCCCTTCTCAAGTTTTGTTTGGAGACAAAACGATTTCGGCTATGTGCCATCTTCAGTGTCACTGAAGATTTGGTGAAAATATGAAGTGTAGTGTGTGGCTTCAAGTTGAAAAATAAACGAAACATGCATCTGCATGGTAGTTTACCAATGGTTGTTGGCGTAGCTAAGTATGGCACAGAGCATAAACGTTTGCTTTTTGCATTCGTTTAGTTAATTTTCCTGCCCACATTAGACGAATGTAGAGTGGCGAAATTTCGATCAGTAAGGCAAACCCTAGTATAAATAATTCAGGTACTTTTGATCTCAAAAACTGGTGTTTTCACATGTTCCGTGTTCCAAAGTTTTGGCGCACCTAACACGCACAGTAGACCGATAGCAAAATACATATTTTTCACCAAGCCTAAGCCTTTTTGGCACATAGACTTCCGCTCTATGAGTGAATGCTCTTTACAAGAGTATTTTTTATATGAAAAATTTTAATTTATGAAAATATCATCTTTTAGTTTTCCTTTCTTATGGCTGAAGCTATCATGTGCCATTATAACCATAATGTTGTGACCATACACTATCGACGAAATACTAAGACTACCATACACTGGATCCTACAGGTTTTAGGTGGAGCTATTGGTATAGCCGGCATTCTTATCAAATGTATACAGAAAAATTTTTCCTTACATTCAACGCATGGAAAATTAGGTGAAATTCAAAATTGCAGCAAGAAAAATTCATTTAATACTAATTTAAAATTTCTTTTCAGGATTTGCTTGTTTTGTTTTATGTTGCATCAGTTTGACTTCTGGTTTGTTGGCTTTGTTTTCAACAAAATTACGAAAATTACTTAATCCTCTCTTGAATAAAACTTTTCACAACACCCTGGGTATTGGAACGTTTGTTGTGGCTTTAGCTGCCCAATATTATGGCTACCAAACGGGTTTCTTTTCACGCAAAGCGCCCTCGCAAGATTTTATTATATTAATGCAAATTTTAACTTTAACATCGTTGCTACTATCTTGTGTGGGCCCCTTAAAAGCCTTCTATCATAAATCAACGAATATTGTTAAACATTATAGTTAGGGAAATACTGATATTGATATACAATTATTTCATATGTTATAGGCAGATGTTTGTTTTAAACTCGTGTGAGTATCAGTTAGGAATATTTTATCTGTTCAGATTTTACTATATTGTATCTCATAAAGTGTGATTTGTGCTACATATTGACTTATTTTATATTGAATATCATTTGCTTTTTATAAAATTTAAAATTGTTATTTTTATTAAAGTATTTAAATAAATTTATATTATGTAATTTTTAAAATTGCTGATCAGCCCTATTAGGCTATAAGGAATCAGATTAACACAAACACAGATGATTGCTATCGAACACAATTAAGAGTCATTAGTACAAGTTGCCGATAGTTAAAGTTTGGGTGTTATCGGACAGATTTTGCACAACAAAAAAAAAAACAATTTTAATTTATCTTACAAATCGAAAATAAAAATGGAAAAGCTGTGCTTACACTACGTGTACAAGTCATATGTAATGTCCAAATTGCTATCCATTTGGCAGATTATATCAGATGACGATGAAGAGGAACTGGGCGGTGAAGTAATGGGAAATATTGATAAAACGTCACCTACATTAGAACACGTTTCCTCTTCACTTGATGTACTACGAACTTTTTTAGAGATGGAGAGCAACGTTCTGACAAATGTATTTAAATGTCTTAATGTAATTGAAGCTTTTATTGATAAAGAAAAATGGAAAAATGTAGTGCAAACAAAAATACCTGATTATTTTAAATAAATAAAAAACAAACAAAAATATTTCCTTATAATGAAGTTTCTATATAGCGAAATAATTGTCTGTCCCCGTGGAGATTCACTATAGGGAAGTTCGACTGTATATATAATGGATTCCAAAACAGTTGAAATGATTTTATGCAGCATTACTAAAATACTAACTGAAAAAACAAACAGCCAATGATGTCAAAATTAGGACCTGTACGACAGTACAGAAAATAATATACATTAAATTAAAAGGAAATTAATCAGGAAATTGAATGATAGGAATTTATATATCGAAAGTGAAACGATTTAAAACTGTAAAAGATCCTGATGTCTTCCATATTTTTGTAATAAAAATATGTTTATATCGGTTTTAATATTTAATAAGAATACTCTGTTTTGATTTAGAAAATATGTAGAGACACCTTGATTATGTCGCTTGCAAAATTTCACAGACAAAAACTTATCTCCAAAGCACACTGCAAAATACATTTTTGAACAAAATTTTACTGTCCCTAATAATTTGGCAACCCACTGTAGTTTTCTAAATGAAAATAGGACGTTGTCTAAATAAAAAATAACACATCTTACTGCACATACGAAAAACACATACATATGTTAGTTTCGATAGGGATCCCGCTATGTGTATACGTTTTATATATGTAATCTTGACATTCCATATGACTCGTACACGTAATGTAAACACAGCTTAACGAGCTAAAGGTACCTTTTACTAACGTCAACTTTGAAGGCAAGTTTTAATAATGACCATAAAGCGAACGTAGGAGGTAATAATTTACAGACAAATGGCCACAATGTAATACATGATAGATACAAATACGCTTGTTGCGAAAGTGCTCCAGCCAAGCTTTAATCAACCTGTCGTGTAGTTCAGTGATACTGGATCTGGTTGACCAAGTAAGAAAACACCAGAAGCAAAGTGATAAACTTAGCTGTACGCGTTTAATTGAGAAGTGTGACTTGCATCTCAAATCGGACTTTAAGTGAAATGCCTTAATGAACACTTAATCGACCAACAGAGCTTTGAAGTCGTTAATAAGTTTTGAATCGACGGAAAAGCTCACTACATTCATACATATGTATGTGTTTATTTGCACTTCTAACCAAAAGCCCATAGAGCATTTAAACCAAAAGTCGAAATTTTTGAAATACTTTATGGTAACCAAGTTAGCGTTGACAACTACTCGACTTTAAAAAAACCGGTTTTCAAATAGTTTGAAACCCGCATTTTTTTAAGCGGTTTTCGAGTTTTATTTAAAAACCGGTTAGAATATCACGTTTTCCGGGGTTTTTTTTATTAATAAAGTTATATCTATTTTTTTCTTTTTATCAAGGTTTTAGCAGAAAAAATCTCAAACTTGTACAAATTTCCTTCTCAGCATTAAACTGACTTAATTTCAAAAATAATTATTGAAGTCAAAATGTAAATATTTTAATTATTTTTAATCATGTAGTTGTAGGTACTGTTTTTAAAATGAAATAAAACACAAATGCATTTATTGATTGCATTAAAATTGTTTAAAGGATAATATTCTGCAATTGTTAATTGAATAGAATTTTAGGGTTTCTCATTCTATTTTAAACTTCCATGCATCTTAAATACACCCTTTAGAATCAATCAAGTTTTACGGTTGTTTTCTCTAGGTCTTTTTTATTGTGTATTTAATATTTTTCCTGCTTGCCTCAATTTAAAAACTATAGATAAAAAAATAATCAAAGGCGGCAAGTGATGAGTCCCTATAAAATTCAGGGAATTTAAAGAATGTGTTAAATTTCGGATTTCTCAATTAAGTATGAAATTGGAAAAATTCAAATTATGTTAAAACTACCGCATTATTATTTAACTCTCGCTGCTGCGTTACCGATCAGTAAAATTTTTCAAAACCATGTTGAAGATTCTTTGCTTTAACTGGTTAAAAAAGTAAGCCTTCGAAATGTGCTCACGTAACGTTTTGCCTATTGTCCTACAATAACAAATACCACTGTTCCAGCGGAAACACAAATATTGGAGTATCCATCTAGATAGATGCCTCACTTGGTCCTGCCATACTGAGACAAAAATTACGGCCATAGAACAATTCAATTACATTGATTATTGGGTCCTAACTCAACCCTGGCTTTGGATTACAAATATCCTTAGAGATCCAGGAGCGCCTACTATTCAGGAAGAAGCAAAAACATACACCTCCAAATGCGTAAACAACCTAGTGGACCATCCCAACACCCTATCGCGCAATTTCATGGGCACCAGAGACTGAAAAAATTGATAATTGAGCGAGACGGCTCTCCTTACACAATAGTATATAGTTTATTAATATTTAAATACAGTACATTAGTAATTACATTGGTACTAATTATAAAATAATATTTTTGCGATAAGATTTAAATACTTATTGTAAGTTACTTTTTAACAGAAGATTAAATAAAAATTAAAGTTTAAACAAATACTGTTACCATGGTAAGTGGGGACAAGTATTCTTGCCTATAACGATTGAGTAGTATGAATACTTGTAGCACTTACTGTACAGAAAGTTTCAGGAATAAAGAGTGGGCCCCACATTTGGCGCCCAATGTACAGAAAGCGCTGCGCTGTAACAACAACAAAACACAACACCTCAAAGATCAGGCAAGTTTCCGGGAAAGTTAATACACACAGAACAACAATAACGATATAACACCCACACGTAAAAACGAATTCCAGAAATTGTGTAATATGGGTAAAGAAAAACAACGCAAAGAAACCACCACCATAAGTAACAGCGCAGACAGTAGTTACAAAAATCAAACATCATAATAAAAAAAAACAGCAGAAAAGACGTTAAAGAAGTTTCTACTGGATTCTTGCGTATTCTACAAGTTTCTGGAAACTATACGAATACTATAAAAAGACTGGAGCGGTCGAGTTAGAAGTTAGTATCGAGTAAAACGTTAAAGTGTGAACAACAATTTAAAAAAAACGTAACCGTATTGACTTTAAGTGTTAAAGTAAATAAAGTAACAGTGTGTAAAAGTAAAATTCCGCCGTGTATATTATTAAAATACATAAACTTTATAATTCAAAGAACCTGTAAGGAATTAACAACGTTTAATAAGCTAAAATGTAACATTATGTTTCACAAATAGCAAGCAGCCAAAGCAACGAAAATGCACACAGTTGCCCCAGCTCCATTGGGCGCTTCATTCCGTCTAAGATTTCTTTACTAAATTTTATTTATTGAAATGCCTTAAAAGCATAGGCAGAATGTAAAAGTGCAACAAAGATTTTAAATCGATCTTATTGTGTTTTCGTTTCTAGAAAAAATTTTACAGTTTCTGCCCTTTAGTTATGCTCGAAATATGTTTACGCCCACAAAAGCTAATGTTATTTGTTTTAGAACTTACCCTTAATAATGCCCATAGGTATTGCAATTTATGATCTATATAAAATCCCAAATAATAAGGTTGTGTTTGGCATGTACTCTTCAACAGGGCACCATTTTTTTTAAGAAACGAAAACGCCATTAGTTATCTAACACTGAATGGGATTATGTTCAATTCCTTAAAGCTACTAGATCCCCTTCTATGATTATCAGTCGAATTTATTTTTAAATCAAAACAGATTGAAAAAACATTTTTCTCGCTAGAGTGGACATTATTAAATATTCTGCATAATCGGTTAGTACTTGTGAAAAATTCGCCCTATTTGCTCAAGAGATAGAATTACATAAAACAAATTATGAAATTTAATTGTTTTAAATACAAAAGCACAAATTACTCCTTTAAATATCTGCCCTCATTGTGGGTGTTTGTTTATTTACTGCACTAAGTAGTAGAACATCTCAAAAAATCTAATAACTGCACGATAAGGAGAATCGTGTTAAAAATCTAAGAACCATAAAAAATCAATGCCGTAAATAAATGATTAGTTCGGAAACTATTTTTAAGGGGAATTGTTTCATTTATTCTAAAATCGTGAACAAACATGCATCAAACTGGTAAAATTATTATCAACAAAGTGGAAAAACAGACAAAAGGAAGATCTAATAAAATATTAATTCAAAAAACCTTAACCAACTTTCAAATTTTCGAATTTATCTTAATCTCAATAAATCGTTTATTAATCGGCTTTGTAACCCTTTATATATGTTGGATGTGTTTACGCCAAAAATACGAAGAAATACCATTTCATGCCGTGTTATGTACCATAGGGGTATGTAGAAACTCTAGATCCCGAGAATGTATTTATAAACAATTTCTATTTCGGGTTTTCTGTACAGTTTGTTTGCTTAATGTCTGAGGGCTTGCTGGCTTATTATCGCGCAAATGCTTGGACTTTATTGTGTGTTCGCACCGATAAAACTAGGAGTCATTGGATTTTACTAGTAACGGCTTCAATAATTGGTCTATTTGGAATTGCTATCAAAATTTATTTAGAACAAGCACACTTTCAGACGTTACATGGTTTAGTGGGTAAGTGAAAGTTATAAATCCGTACGGAAACATAAATGTGAAAATAAGGCGAAGTTCCTATCCAAAAATGTCGGCCGTAAAAAGTACTGAGATCAAAATGAGGACTAGTTCTATGCACATCACCATCTAATTTCTAGGCAATTTGCTAGTTTGGTAACATTTTTCCCATAATCCTTTCCCATATTAGAGTTAAAAAAAATTATTTGCCAAGCTAGTAAGTTGCCTAGAAATGGGATGTATTCTACATATGAAAAACTTAGTGCTCATTTTGATCTCTGTACTTTTTACTGCCGAAATTTTTGGATAGGAACTTGACATTATATTTTTGTGCAGACCCTTTTTTCCAAGTTATTTTTGTTTGTTAATGTAAAAAACCTCTTTTAACGTAAAGCTTACAGACGGTTGGGTTGTATCACATTTCAGCTCTCTACCTATAGTGCGAATGATTGATACTAATAAGATGGAACCCTAGTCCCCTAGATGAAAAGTGCCCATTTTTCCCCATTACTTATTCTCCACATAAATTCTGGTGTTGCCTTCCGTTTTATAAAATAAAGGCCTAAATTTCCCTTCTCGGGTTGCGTCGTGCTCTAGGTGTGTTAATCTCAAGTGAACTCTCGTTGCGGACTACGAGGTAAAGAATTCACGCCACCTCTTAATGTTGATCAATTGTGGTTAAATCAGTGGCGTCATTTGCCTTTAAGATAGAGATCTTATATTGTTTTCACTCACCAGTGCATACCGCCAATATTTCCAGTATTTAAAGCCTTATCAGCTTGTGCTATGACTTTTCGCGTTCAGCACGGTACATGCAAATCACTTTACGCGCTGCATAATGATATTGGTCGAAGAGACACTGCACGCAGTTTTTCGGTTTTGAATTCCACTCCTGGTTTCGGGTCTAATCCGTGGGTTGATTTTATCCCGCTTAATTCCGAGTACTGATTTTGCTGATGTCTTACAAGCCTTTTTACATTCGACCAACTTTTACTGCCATTTCCAGATAGTCGTAATCGCAAGGTAAGGATTGGATTGGACAGCCAGATTTTGTCTAAATAAGAAAAGCTTAAAACAGTTTTCAGTGCCGTTTTCTACTTTGTTTTTCAGCCGATTTGGCTGTTATTTCTAATTTACTTTTTAGAAGCTTTAATGTTATTTGAAAAAAAAAAAACGGTTTTCTCAACCTTAGACATAGTGTGAGTGAATTTCAACCAATACGCGAGCACTAGTTGTGTGTTATTACTCATGCTTTTGAGAAGACCCCACACATTTGAGCGCATTAAAGTATGCTGCAATATAAAATACTTTTATATTGATTTTTTCTAACAAAATAGCTCATTTACCAACTTTTGTTGATATATATTATGGAAAAACTGATTCCAGGTAATAATTCAGGTTTACAGCTGCGACTAGCGGTTTTTACAAGTTTTTCGTTCGGAAAGGTTCCACTTTGCAGTACTTCAATGATTTTTATTTAAATTCTTTAGAATACAATTTCTTATTATGGTAAAGTGAGTAAACAACTTTTGACTTGAGAAAATTGCTCTATTGTTACTCACCCCTATTCTACATTTCCATTAAGTTTCCGTAATCAGTTACGCACGAATCGAATAAAGATATTCCAACCAAAAACGTAAGAAAATAAAGAAGACCGAGAGTATTTTCAAAATCAGCTGCTTCGCTGTGGAACGTGTGTGTAAACGCTAAAATTAAGCAATTTTATAAACATCGTAATAAAACGTTCAATTTTGGACAAACAAATAATAATTATATATTGTGGGTACAATATTTAAATAAACATATCAGTTAAGTACGGTAAGGCCAAAAAAATAACCTAGGACATATGTAAGAGGTATCTGTGGCCAAACTATTCCAGTGTGAAGAAGCCTGCCGAGCCGGAGTAGCTATTTTAATATTTTTTATATATTTGTATCACAAAAATAAAGTTTCTTTGTTATGAATTTCAAAAAAATGTTCGATAGCACCCACGTTGTCGTTGGAAGAGAAAAACAACGTTTTCGACTTGCAATAAAATAAAAAAAACTTTCACATTTCAGTACAAAAAGGTTAATCCAAATAAAAAATGTTATTTTACAAAACCTTTAATTGCATTCTTTTTTTAATAAACACATTTCTTGAAGAACAAAAGTGCCAGAAAGGCACTTCGCCACTAAATTAAAGACTTACAAAAACGTAGCTACGCTTGTAATGCATAACACACAATCGAAAAAACTCCAATCGAAACGGAACGCAGAATATCAAAGTTGCCGAACGGAGACATTTCCAATTCGAATCGAAATGCAGAATAGGGGTGATTATTTATTTTCCACAGGTGCAAAGCATATTATGTAAATAAATATGCAAGTTTAAGCTTAAGATACCAAAAGAATTAGTCTTAGACTGTAATATTTATTCCTTGCTTCAAAAAATATTTAAATTTTTATTTCAGGCCTCTTCACAGCCGTTCTTTTAACTATAAGCCTATTAACTGGCGTGAGCTCATTTTGTGCCAATCAAATAAAATGTTGCACGCAACCACTGTTCAACAAGGCATTTCACAACATTTGGGGTTTATTTAACATTTACACTGGCCATGATTAGCATGTATACAGCATTTGAAACTAAAATATTCTTGCAGCATTCTTTAGATACAGCCACATACATTGACTTCAAATGGCTAATACAGAGTTGCATTGTTATAATCTGGGTACTAAGCAGTTATGGCCCATTGTGGTGTTTAATTTATACTAAAATATGCAATTTTTATTAAAATTAACCCAAACGAATAAAACTACAATATATTTTATTTACGTAAATTTTTCAACATAATTTTTTATTTAAATTTTTATTCTGTTTTAAGCAAAGTGCAATAAAGTTTGTTTTTATGTAATTAAATATGTATAAATAATACTTTGTGTAGTGCAAATTTTAAATAAAATTTTGTATAAAAAATACATTTTAATAAAAAAAATCAAGATTTAAAATGTTAGTGGACAAGTGTTTTTTAATTTAATTTTATTCCTTACCTAGCAAAAAAAAAAGGAAAATATCGTGTGAATAGTGTTCATATTTTACTTAATAAACAAGTTTATATTGTTAGAGGAAAACAATTATTTCAGTTAAAAGCACTTTAAAGGCAGCAGTACATATTTTATTAGTTTTCTTTTAAATAAGATTTAAATTACTGAGATTCATATACTTTATCATTTTTGGAACATTTAATAATAAAAAAAAACTTAATATATCACGTTGTTTCTATAAGTTTGTTAATAAAATGAATATTAGTTGATTATATTTAAATCAAGTTCATAAAATTTTGTTTTACATAAAAAAAATGTCAATTGTTCACGTCCTGAATGTTAAATTTTAATACAATAAACATTCATAGCCACCTTCACTGTTTTCAGCTAAATTTATTTGTTTTTGAAAAATGAAATAGTTACGACGTTTTGTTAAGTCCGACCAAAAGTCTAGAATACATATTAGTCTAGTCTAAGTTCCATTCAAAAAATCGAAAAAGTACAGTTTTGATATTCGCCCGAAATAACATAGAATATTACAAATTGTTCGAAAATTTGTTGCGAGGCTTATTCAGGTATGCAATAGAAATCGATCCATTTAAAAAAAAAAATAATTGTGGATGAAACCAAACAAAACCTTTTTCGTTTAATAAATTGATTTCAATCACGACATGATTAATGTCTAGATATATAATTCTATTACGCAAGAAATTTAAAATAGACTATACTAGACATGACAATCTTTAATATTGAAGTTTAAATGAATTTTTCTATAAAGATGAAAAATTATATTTTGCTACATAAAAAATTCTATAATTTCTATTGAAAGGATAAAAAGAAGTTGCTAAAAAACATTCTATTTATTTTTCATTATAATAAACAATTGATTTCAACTTATTCCGTTCGAATATATAAGGTTTTGATATAAATAACCCGTCTGGACCAGGCATGAGAAATTGGTTATACCCAAAAATTGAGAAAGTAAATTAATTTACAACTTTTTATTACCTTGAGAGATGGTAAAGAAAGTTTTTTTTTTATTTTAAAATAATAACACTGTTTTCAGGCTAAGACATAATTAGAGGAAATTGCATCGCGCTTATATTAATTTTTTTTTTTCATTTTGGTTATTACTTGAGATTTGATAGATGTTAATAACCAGCTAACCCGTTTAGTCCTGATTCCCTTATTGACCATGTTTTTTCGATTCGAGAAACGTTATATTCTAATTTTATTATATGAAATTAGCTGTGGCTCTTAAACCAAACCAAAAAAATTTTCCGCTTTAGCTAAATCCTTATTTTATACAAATAAATATTTTTTATATAAATCATGATTCATATATTTTCCCCAAAAAGCAAATACATTTAAATTTACACCAAAATATAAACTGCGTTTTTCGCATACATACACACTTCAATAAATTTTGTTACTTCTCGCCCTAAAATTTATTGAAACGTTTTGCTGAATATCCCATAGGAAAAGCTTCCATATGTTGCCTTATCCAAGAAACATTACCATCTTTGTCGTTATTTAATAAAAATTTCATATCATTGTACGAATCATTGGACGAGCAACAATTTTTATTTGTACAAAAGCGACAATTGTTATAAGAAGCTGTTGAGTAATCATATTCTTCATACAAAATCTTTGAAGACCTTTGATCGTAACGCAAATAGAGTGTCAAACAGACAAATAACAAAAAGAGTAAAATGCAAGTGGCGCCACTGGCAATGCTAGCCTTTTCAAGTATAGGCCTGGGACGTTTGGGCTGATAGGATCCATCAAGTTCTTTATACTCACAACGTGGTCCCATAAAACCAATAGCGCACTCACAATTATACATTATCGATTCGCCAATTTTGACAGTAAAACAAGTGGCCTCATTTAAACAATACCAGGCATCATAGTTGGCTGGACATTTAAATGTGGGAAATGTTATATTTGGTCTAACTGTAGTGGTAGTTGAAGTAGTTGTAGTGCGTGCAGTAGTAGTAGAAGGGGCTTTAGTTGTTGTCGGAGCATTAATTGGTCTGGGCTTGGGTAAGGAACGACTAGAACAAGCCAACGTTAAGGGTGTCATGATTGTTATTATTAAAAAGAAGCTTATATATATAAAATGGAATTTTGGTTTAAAAAATTTTAAAATATGAATTAAACAAAACATCTTTCGCTCTTTCTTTTTTTTCTCTTGTTAAAAGTTTAAACAATACAGTTTTGTCAGCCAAAATGGAATGAATATTAATACTATTTTTATAAACAATAATTTTAACTTTGTCGATTTAGTTTTTGTTTTAATATCTTAATAATTAAACAATATTTGGTTTATTATTTTATAAATATTTAAATATTTGGTATATTTACTTGAGTGACAGTGAATAAATAATTTAAATTAGTTTAACTTAACTAAACGACAGAAAAGAAGTATCACAAGTAAAATAAAAAATAAATATAAAATTATATTTAAAATATAGTGTTTATTTTAGAATAAAAACATAAATAAATACATTTAATTATACAATAATAATAATAGTTTCTTGGTCAAATGTTTAAAAAATTATCACTTTTTTCTATACTTTTATTTTGAATATAATTCAAGATTTTTGTAGTAAAGTCAGCTTTTCCTTATAGCGTGAAACGTATGAAGCTTATAATATTCCCTGGATTTTATTTGTTTGTTGGTTGTTATTTTAAACACCTTCCTTCGCCTGTTTGGAGGAATAAAAGAAAATAAAACAGAAAATTAATTCTTGTAGCAGCAAGCAAAATCCCCTTTGTTGATTATTGATGACTACTGAAATTTAATAACAAGTTATTAATATTTTATATATTTAAAAAAAGAAACAAACAAAAATTTTAACATATCATTAAACCTACAAAAGTTCAATTTAGTTTTTACGTGCTAAATAATTTACAATTTCGATTAATTAATAGTAGTTAACTTTCAATTTTAGTTTAAGAGGCCACAGAAATAATTAAATTCAGCAAATTATTACGCCTGACGAATTAAATGGCATAGAATATCGAAAATTCTGCTATTTGCTAAATAATTTTTTCCCGTCAGTTATCCACTAAAGGGCCCTTCGAAATAGACTTTACTAAACAAACTACCCAATTCGCAGCAAATGTTCAGGTGATCTTGAAAAAAGTTGTTATAAAAACCCAAAGTGTCAAAGGACGCCAATTTCAAAACAAACATTATCTCCGCATAAAGTTTTTAAAACATTGAAAAATGTTAAAATAAAGTTGAAATAATCATGTTTTATGCACTCTGAAATCCATCTTCATGTAACAAATTCAAAATTTTTCTTATAAAAAAATTCAAGAGTAGCTGAGATATGGATACTGTTTAAGAACTTCTAGAACTCAGTTATAAGGACGGAGGTCTCAATAGGAAATGATATTAAAATTTAATAAGTTGATTTAATATATGAACGAAATCGAATCTCCAGGTTTAAAAATGCAGCAGTAGTAACGCCTTTCTTATGAACGACTATGCAATAAATATAAAATTTTATAATTTTTCATCATTGTGCTACAAGAAAGATAAGTTCTCAATGTTCGTGCTATTACTAAAATTTAAACTCTTGCTTGCAATTTCTATTAGCAGGCACGAACATTTAGACAGCAATCCAAATATTTTGTTGGTGCTGTAGCAGTTTTTGAATTAATGTCGGTAATATTTCTCTCTATTTTGATTAGTGGCTGCTGCGAACAGAAGTAAACCAATTTTCGTTTCTTTAAAAGCAAGTAGCTGTGATTTGCTAATTTGTATTGTGTACGCTTTGCAGTATATATTACACATACTCGTATACAGAGCCACACACCCACAATACAAATTAGCAAATCACAGCTAATCGCAGTTCAAGAAAGGAAAAATTTGTTTATTGCTGTGTTCGCAGCAGTACTAAGCCAAATAGAAATAAATACTAGGGATATTAATTCGAAAATATTCGTGTGTGCTCCTCGCTAGAGCACCATACAAATATTTTGAATATTGTAAAACAAAAAGAATGAATACTACTTGTGTGTGCTGATAAAAATTGCAAACTAACGATGCAATTTTTAAAGTCATTTGTGAGTACAACAATTCGTAGCAGTAAATAATCACATTTTATAGAAAATGTTAACTAATATAGCAGCAAGGTTTACCCCTATCGAATGTAATATTTGATGAAAAAGTTGATTTTTAAAATGAATTTCCATCATCTCTTGTCAAGTTTGACAAATCTACATCAAATCACCCTGTCGGATTATCAAATCAAGAATCATTTGAAAATTCAATCATTGAACAACGAAATATTGCTGAGTGCCACCCTTCCAGATTGTGCTGCCACTGACCAATTCTTTTCCTACAATTTGAAATTTTCTCTTGAAAATAGGTTTGATAATTGCGTCATTTTTAATAATGCTTCGAAATGTAGAAAATATTAAAAGATCCATACCGAATTATTTTCGAGCACAAATTGTGCGTGAAGAAAGTTATTATTAAGATCAAAGCTGAAGAAAAAGGAATGGTGGTAGTACATAACAGAAAGAAAAGAAAAAAGTGTTTTTTTTTTTGTTATTTCGAGTACAAAAATGATAATTATTGAAATCCTAACACACATATAATTCGACTACATAATCTTATTGAAAATTTTGTTTACTTAAATCAGAAGTCAGTAGAACCACCATTGATTGTCTCATTGGTCACAAGCCGAAGTCACGAACCGTTTATTCAAATATGAAACGTTTTGTATAAACATTTGATAACTAAACATCTCCCCACTTATTTATATATACATACAGCACCAATAATACAAAAACACTTCAGACAAGCTTGCCGTCTCTCTAATTTTGACTAACAATTAATAAAAACTAATTTTTTTTATTTATGTGTTCCGACACTTTATACACATTAACACTCTACTTTGTGTCCTTAATTCCTGTCTGGCAGGGTAAAAAGCACACATTTAGACACATCAAAGAGTATGAACAAAGAAAGAAACAAACACTTCAAAAAAACATATTTTAACGCAGGCTGTCATTATTGATATTTTGTTTGTTTTAGGAAAAGATGTATTCCGTTGATTATCCTAGCTCATCAAAGCTGGCTGTGATATGCGTTGATAATCCATATCACAACCACTTGATGAGGCTTAGATAAGCAACATTTTCATAAAATGAAAATAGTTCTTGGCTTTAAAAGCATTTCTTATTATTTAAAACACATTCTTGAAACTTATTTTTTTATTATTTTATTATGATGATTTTTTAACACCAAATCCAAGCTCATCAAAGCTGGCTGTGATATGCAATTTTTATATTTAAAAAAACTTAAAAAAAGTTAATTTAAGCATTTCACAACCACTTTGTGAGGCTAAGACAAGTGTATCTGTGTTAAATTTGTTTAATGCACATTTTTATAAATTTTTCTTTTGTTTAGAAAAAATTTATTTCAATTAATTGTAAGAAATGTGACGCTCCTCAAAGCTGGCTGTGATATGAATATTAAATTTTAAAAGAGAAAACATTTCGCAGCCACTTTGAAGAATGACACAATTCTTTTGAGGAGTCACAATAGAATTGCTTTTTTTTACAAACACCCAGACAAATGCCTATACAAATTTCTTCTACATATTATCACATGTTAGTTGATCGAACACCAAGAATAGGGTTACCTTTTCGCGGTTGGTTTTTCGGTGTAGAATTTTTGGAACTTTACCTACTTTATGTGTTAATGCTCAGTTTGTATTGTCAGTTCATTGTAGAAATCCTATTTAAGGCATCAAATTTAATTATACTTATTGAACGAGGAATATCTCAAGGATGTTGTTTTAAAAGCGTATAAAATATAGCTCGTTCAAAATCTTGAACCGGTCGAACTTACACCATTGTTAGTTTTCGGCAAGAGAAAACCAATGAAAAATTTGTTTTGGTAAGATAGCGGACGTTATGCATGAAAATTTTACTCGCATGGATCATAATTATATCAAGCATTGAGTTATCGACTCAAATACTATGTTACTTATCTTTTAGCTACATCGTTAAAAATCTCCCTGTAGAAAGCACATTTACGGAGAAACAAAGTTGAGAAAAAATATTTACGTTCGAATAAGTACTACTTCGTATTAACAAGAGCAAAAAAAAAATTGTATTTTTATAAATATTTCTTTAAATCAAAGTAGTCATGTTCAATCTTATTAAATTGGAATGAGCCTAATACCAATTCAATTATTGGTGGCCGCATGCTTAAACAGTGCACCTTTCTTTACCAGTTTAACCACACCACACTTGCAGGAGATTGTTCTAAGACCGCGATCCTTGCGTAGTGTGTCTGCTGGACCAGACTTGCTATTCTTTCGAGTATAGGCGTGGTTTCTGGAGACTTCTACCATATTATTAAAAATGATTTTCTAATTTATTAATGCAATATTTTGCCTAAAGCAAATGTTTTAACATTCTAAACCTGTTAATTTGTACATGATAAGAACATATGTATTAATTGGTCTAAATATTTAATTAGTTTTGAAACGTTTCTTCTGCTCATATCAGTAGGTAAGTAAATATATTACAAATTGATTTAGTTGAATAGAATTCATTGCTTGCTCTACAATCCAATGTCTCTACGAGTATTTTTGACTAAGTACTTTTTGAAGTACTATGTTTTGAAGAAATTTTAATTCCCATTTGAACAATTCAATTATCACAAAAAGATTTTTTCTTAATGAAAATTTTAAAAGACAAAAACAAGAAGCTACTAAATGTTATACTGATAAGATACGTAAGTTCATTTAAATACACTTTTTAACTTTTCTTAATCTAGGTGTAGTTGAATTAATGAATGAAGAATTGTTTTTATTAAACAAGCAAGGAAACAAACTGTACCGAATATTATATATCAGCATTCGAAAAGGTAATTACAAAATCGTAAAAACGGAATCACCTATCTTTCTTATAAGGATTCAGAATATACAGTGTTGTGCACAAAAAGCAAAAATATGTGTTCATTATTTATTTATAATTATGAACTATAAATAAAAAATTAAATAAAAACCAATTTAAATTTTTCTTCAAAAATAAACTAAAATAAATTCAGGACTCTCTCTATATTAATGGATGCAAAACATAAGCAGGAATTTAATATTTCCTATACGATCCAATCTTTTTTATAACTTGGGCACATCTACTGGGTATAGATTTAATGAGAACAGTTCCTTAAAACATTTCCACTCAGTTGAAAGAAACTCACACTATGGAGAACATATGCCAGAGTTTCACAATAGGGTGGAATGTGCAGGTCAGTTGGATAGAACAGGTCGTTCCAACAATTTCATTCATAAGTTAGTTAAGAATTACAAACTTATATAAATATGCTCCCTATTTTCTTTTGTGGAAGCTATAAAAACCATAAAACCTAATATATAATTCTGATAAAACAAAGAGGGGCCAACATATTTTTTACAAAATTATTGTCATTTATTTCTATTAAGAAAAAGATTATGACATTTCTTTTAGAAATTAACAAAAACCTCTAGTCACTAAAAAAAAAAGCCTTTAAGAAATTGGCTAACAGAATTATAGACAAAAGCAACTTTTCCAAAAGTTAAAATAGTCATAAAACTATAATTTAATAGACCTTTTTAAAATTACGGAAGTTTTCATATGGCATCAGAAACTATGAAAAAGTACTCGAGCCTGTATAGTTTATGAATGAAATTTACTGCAAAACATGAACTTAGTACAAGATTACGTATTGAATAAAAACACGTGCTTATCAAACAAATTTTCGAGAACCCCAAATAAACATAAAAAGCAGTTAAATAAATATATTTATGTAAAAGGCGCCACAAAATTCTTTATCTAACAAATGGCGATAATTTCACAAGTAAATCATTTTCATACTAAAGGAAACCCATACGAAATTAATATAAAACCAACAACTTGTCGCCATAAAACAAATTAAGAGATAATATTGTTTAAGCGCCACCTTTAAAATTTATTAAGGAATTTTTTTTTTTACAAAATACATATTTAAAAACCAATTAATACGGCGTCACTTATTCCAACCAAAATTGCGATAGTAAAAAGAAGACATGACTTAAAAAGCTGTGTGCAATACTAGCATAAAAAAGAAACCAAAGTTCATACACAATATACCTACATATTATTTTTCTTTAGCTGGAACAACAGATAGGAATAATAGGAATATTTTCGCAAATTCAAGTTGAATAACCAAATCGCCAAACAAATAAAAAATAACAACATATAAGCAAATGTGTTAGTGTAGTCCGTATTTTATTAATAAAATTTTGGGCATGTATCATATACAACTGTGTGAAGAAAAATGCAAGACTGCAAAAGGGACTGTTAATTTGAAATTACAATGTGAATAGCTCAAATATTTTTTCAATGGCATAACACAGTTAATAAATAAAAGTAGCGAAAAACTAATGATATAGAATTTAATAATCACTGGACATACACAAATATTGCGCTGAATCTGAACAAAACAAGAACTCTGAACTGAAGAAGAAAATACAGCATTTTTTTTATAAAATAAGCACATAAATTAGCTACAAATTTTGTCTAACTTTGCGTAATTAACTCCAGCCATATTCTCGAAAAGTTAAAACGTTTATTTTGCCTTATTCATGCCAGTTCGCTGTATTTATTTTTTTCAATGATCTTGTTATGAGACTGAAAATGTTTGGAAAAATGTAGTCCTTTTTTTGTACTACAAATAAAACAACTTCTAAATTTATTTAAATAGTCATGAGTGTGTAATAACGAATCATGTCGACATACGATTACATTTGGTTTTGATATTAAAAAATTATGTTTGCCTAATTTTCAGTTTATAAGAACTTACAGGCTTGTATTACTTTTGTGCGTTTTACATTTAGTACCATTTTTGGACATAAGTTGTTTTATCTGCACACATTTTTATTGTACGCATAATTTTGATTAAATTTTCTTAACTAGGATATCTACCCTATACGGATTTTTGTATTTTTGGCTCTCCCGAAAAAATGAATTTAAGATATACACGGTTACGTATGAAAAACGAAGAAATTGTGTGGAAAAGAGTTTAGCAAGAACTAATAGTTTTTTCAAGCCTTTTAGAAAATATATTCATTAAATTAATCTTAAAATAGATGGAATTGGATTCAAGTAATACCAATAAAATGATTATAATTCCTATTATACTTTACCGACGAACTATTAGTATAACATTATTTACATACCCTTGTTTTCTTCACATTACACACACATACACAAACACAAGATTTATTACAATTCCTTTTTGTGTTCAAAACTTTTTTTTGCATAAATTAATGAGCCTTTTTACCATAAACACACGCACACACATGGGAAAATCACTCAATAATATACGATGATGTTGATTATAGTGACGACAATGATGATGGTGGTGATGATGATGTTGTTGTTTTCAAAACAAAACTTTTCTTTTATCCCTTTTTGTAAGGTTCTTTATCTTTTGTTATACTACTTTACTGCTTAAGGCAATAATATCCAGTAGGGAGAGCCAAGTAGAATTGTTGTCGCCCTCTTCTGCGCTTAGAACGAAGTATCAAAAAAAAGGCTTGAGGTTTTTTTTTCGTTTTTGTCCAACTTTTCGTAGGGTTATTGTGGTTTTGCGTGTTTTGCTATTATGCTTCAACACATTAGGTTTTTTTCTGTGTTTTACTTTTATGCCAAGTTATTGTCCTTACTGTTGTTGTTATTGATATTGACTTGGTTTTGTTGTTAACGTGTACTTTTATAGTTGTGTTGTTGGTCCGGTTGGTTCGTTGTTTGATTGTTTGGGTCGTAAGTTTCACTTTGTTCAGTTGTTCGTCGATCCACGCGAAATGTAGGAAAACGTAAAAAACTGCAAATAAATAAGAGAAAAGCAACAAAACATGAAAAATACACATACAAAAACAATCAAATAAAAATTACTATAAGTCACAAAAAAAAAAAACACTAAAAAGGGAAAATAAAAAAATTTGAGAGCGAAAGAGCATGAGAATGAGAAAATTATTACACAGAAAAAACCCATAAAAATGCATTGTTTTGAAGTCAAAGGCCGATAAAATAAAAATGTACTAAATAAATATCGTAATTATCAAAAGGTTTAATAATTTGAAACAAACAAACAAAATTATTGAATATGTATTTATTAATGAAAATAGGTTGAAATAAAATAAGTTTGTATTAAACGTTTCCAACTCAATTTTTTTTTTTTGCAAATTAAAAAAAAAATATATACTCAAATACATATTTATATAATTTAAACAGAAAAATAAAAACAAAAAATCTTTTGGAAACCCATATTAAGGATTATGTTATGGGGCCATATTGGTTTGAGAGCATTTAGTTTAGCGCATAAGCTCTGTTCTGGTTTAAAAAAATATGTATCAAGGCTAATACAAAACAGGTAGAGCCACGAACGACATCATGAATTTCCGCATTAGGCTCGGATGTATAAAAAAAATTGCTTCCGATATTTTTGCCACTGTACACTGGTCCGAATAATACATCTACTTTTTCCACACACATGTGTGGATCTTTCGCATGGACTACAATTCGTCCAAAGTCATGCCCAATAATTCAATAAGATTTACTTTTAAGAAATAAACGTCCTCAGCTTTCATCGGCCTAAATAAAATTACACTTTTAAAATGTTTAATTTTTAATTTAAAAGCAAAACATTGAAAAAATTATCCTCTATAATTTCTTTAAGGTTTTACCCCTTAATCGATAAATAAACTCAATTGATTGTCGCTTTTGGTTTTTGCTTTTAAGTAAATATATGATATAAAGAACTTTTAAATAATGTCAAAGAATGTCACTTTTCCACTTAAGCCGAACAATTTTAAGACCAACAACTCCAACTCCTTTGTAAAGCATAAAAATAAGTTTAAAAAAACAAACAAGAAAAATTGCCCGCCTTTATCCAAAACAAACTTGAAAATCTCTGCCTAATAAATAAAGAACGTGAATGTGAAGAAACGGACGGAGGATAAATATTATTTCGTTTGGAATCCCAGCATCAGAGGCTTATTGCAGCAAAACACTGAATTACAAAAATCCAGAAAGACCAGATTTTGTTTTGAAATTAAATAAAGAAGACAGAGGCAAGAACAATAACAGGAATGTGGTTGAGGTATACAAAAATTCTAAGAATTCTAAACAATAATGTATCGAATATGTATACATACACTCAGTATACAGTATATGTTGCACACACGTACGTGCAATGAACCGAGTAAAACATACAAATTTAAAAAACGCTCTTTTTACTCTTTTCAAACTTAAACTCAAGCCAACATCTTGTATCCAGCAAATCAGACAGCTAGCCCGCCCAAACGACAATAAGTTTCATAAACAAACTACCAATAACAAAAAAATCTAGCGCGCAAAACTCATTTCACATTAAGGTCATTAAGAAAAATTAGTCTCAATGTTATTTTCATAAGTAATATAATTTTCTGGTTTATATGAATTTTTCGCTGTTTTTTTTTTTAAAAACTTGAATAAAAAGCATATGCGCATGCATTTTAAGGATTTACTAAAAATATAATAACTTCGTATATCGGTTATCATATCGCTCCTTCAGCTCAAACAACGTCAAAAATTCATTTTTTGAATTAATGATGCAGAATTGGTAATTATGTTCTGCTTTATAATGTGTATAAATTTCAACTCTATATGCGGTTTTTTAGTTGGTGGGAGCAAATAGAAAACTTTTACCGCGTTTATCTCGAAATGACATTTTTTGAGTTATGACGTGGTTTTATTAAATGAGCCACATATATGTAACTCCTATGTATTTTCACTCAAGTTCGCATCAATCTAAGCATAAGGTTAGGTTTAATAGTCAATAGTGTACGCAGAACTCGCTCGGTTTCACCTTCCTTCAAAAATTGCAGTAGTGTTACAGTACAGTGAAAAAATATCTTCTTAAATTTATTAACAGATCAGGAAGAAAACTATGCTGGTTTAAGATTACTCTTCATCATTAAAATTGTCGAGAAAATATTTATTAATGAATCCTTACCTTAATTTAATATAGAATTTGTCACCTGCAGACTGCAGATATTTCAACCTGCCGAATAGTATATCCCTCAGGCAGCCTTTAAGAAATCTGTCTATGTATGTTTCAACCCCAGTTGTGTGACCATCATTGAAATGTTATACGCTGTTCTGTATTCCGAATCCGTAATATTTTATTCTAAAGTGGAAATTTCCGAATATTTTAGATGTTCTGGATTCAACTTCCGAGTAATGGGAATACAGAACTGGTACGTAATATAAAAAAAGAAAAGATTATTATCGAGTAAATTATTTGTTACTCGATAATAATCTTTTCTTGAATGAAACGAGGATCGCCCTAATGTAAACACAGTTGAAACCCAAGATGAAGACGATCATCATTATGATGACGATGTTGCGTTTATTCGTTTAAAGCATTTAACAACAATGAATGATTTGTTTATTAATGATGTTGATAGAAAAAAAAACTGTAAACTTTAGAATACACTGACTGCCTATGTTACACTCACTATATAAACTACTAACTAATATTGGTAGATGTAACATATCTTTGAATGGTATTTTTGCATCTGTCATAAGAGTTGAGCGTGTAACACTATGATATTAGTATGCATACGTTTTTGTGGTTGTAAACTATGCGAAAAATACAAGCTTTTAACGGGTTTTCTGCATTCTCTTCTATCGATAACTTGTATTCGAATTTGCCACTAATGTCCTCAAGCATCATTGAAGAAAACATAACTGAAATTCCTAAGAAAATTTTCACATATTTGATAAGGAAAATTATATTTTTCAATTCAAGTCTTGACAAACTATTTTTTAAACTACTTAGTTAATAAACAGTGTTTTTTTTATTTTTTGGTGAAACATAGTGACTAAAGCAAGATGGTATATTTTTAACATTTGATAAAACTTTAATACAACACATATGGACTAAAATCCCTTTGCTCTATTGTATTTACAAAATTAAAACCTAAATTTAGTTATATGTACATTTTTGGATAGAAATTCCCTCAAGTTTGGTTTGTGGACTATAGATGGTTTCGGCTATGCGCTATCTTCAGTGTCATTTTTCGTTCTGGAGAACGCAACAGTTTTTTCTTGCAACCTAACTTGACAAAGGGATGACGAAAATTCGTTCCAAAAATCTGCATCAAAACACCCTGTCGAAACAACAAACCATTGTTTAATTTTTGTTAAACTTTTTGTATGGGGAAAATTTTACTTTTCAATAGTTTTGCAAGGAGAAATTTCTTTTATTTAAGTGATAGCAGAAAGCAGCTGTTCTCCATTCTATAAAAAAGGATTAAACTAACATTTTGATTTGTTGCAGTATTCTACAATATTTTAACAAAAGGAAACGGTACAAAACGAAGTCGAAACCATTGAAATTTCAAGGCTCTTGAAATGGTCGTAATGCTCTAAAGGTAAAATCGCACTGGATGACACGACACTGTGGTGAAAACAACGCTACACATTTTATTTAAAAATGTCGCGTTGTTCAGATTGATATATCACACTACTCTGAAGAGACACGACGCGGCATTTTTGCCTAGTTGGTCAACTTTGATCCGTAGTTTAGTTGCCGATTAGTGCGATATGTTCAATAAAAACTAATTCAGTCGATGTACATATGTACTAAATATACCACGTAGTTTCGCTGCAGTGTCAGGTCACATAGTTCAATTGAAGCTTATGGTCCATTTGAATTTATACAGAGCGATAATATAGTAAAAAATGTCGCGTCGACAAGTGCTAAACAGTTGAAGATTTTCTAAGACGCAAGTAGCACAGCAATTTCACGAGCCTCGTGTCAAACCGAAATGAATAAGGAATAAAATTGGATGCAGAAAGAGAACCATAAAAAATTTTAACAGCATTCTTTGCATGTAAATCAAACAATATTAAAGAGCTTTGTTTATAACATATGGGTCTATTCGAATAAAACCGGTCGCCGAAAATTATACGAATATATCTTGTTCATGCTATTGATATCTGCAACATATATGTATATCCAATGATTAAAGTTCACGATCTCTATTTAGTCGATAGTCGACCGCAATAACAGACGTTAAAGTGATTCTGCAGCCTAATAAGAATAATCACCGGCCACATCAACGTAAAGTCGGAAAGTCTTAGCCAACCCTCCGAAAACTCCATATAACGCAAAGTTAAGTTGCAGAGAAATTAGACGGCATACATACATACGTACATATGTAAGTATTCACATTAACTATTAATATAAATTTAAATAATTAATTTTTATTTACTCTTCAAAAGCAAGTTTACAGACCCCCTATAAAAACACTTAAAAAAATCCCCCTAAGATGTTTGAATACAGAATATATAATAAAATTTCTAGGGAAAAAAGGTAAAACAAAATTAATTTAAGTATATGTATGTATATGTAGAAGGGGGAATAGAATTTTCAATATGTATTACAAATACGTGAATTCATTATAAATGAAAACGGCACGCGATTAAAAAAAAACAACACGAAAGAATTAATTTTTGTAAAAAGGGTGATGAAGTATAATTCTAAAAATACTAAACCAATTAAATATTTTTCACAGTTTAAATGCAAATACACACACACACAACACGTAACATCACATTTTTCGTATAAGTAACAGGACTGCGGAAGATTCTTTAAGATGAGAACAAACAGCAGAAACATAAACTAATCTAAACACTAGTTAAAATGAAACTAATATTGTTCAGCATATAAAGATGCCAAACAGCCTTAAACAGAGCACAAGAAAGGAGTATTCGTATTCAATAGTATTCCTCTTAAAATACTCACATAAATGGGGAGTAGAGAAAATAAAAATAATAATGATAATGGCGTTGGCGTAAGCAGCAATATTTATTCAGAAAATCAGAAGTGTTTAGATTAATACATTGAACTGGAAAAAAGTAAAGTTGTTTATGTAGAGCAAAATAAATATACATACATAGCTGTGGAATCATATGTATGTATGTGTTTATAAAAAGCGCAACATTTTGTATTTTTTTATTTATTAAATACCAACTCATTTCACAAGCTAGACAGACATACAACAGACGATCTTTATAATTTTCAGCCAGCATCAACATAATTATCATAGTCGGTATAGAGGATTTGAAATGTAAATGAACTTTATACTTTTTCATTTTTCGCTTTCAACGTAAAGTTAAATAAAACGCAAATAAAGCTATGATTTCGATGAAAATTATTTCATTATAATGCTTGTGCCTTGCCATTATGTACGAAATACATTCTCCACCACTATTTCGCACATTTCGGCGAGTACCCTGGCGATAATTTGAAGAATGTCGGTTTTTTAAATGCTCCACCGTAGATACGGTCATCATCAACAAATCTAACAGCGTCAAATTGTATGATCTTGGTGGCCAATTGACGTCGCCAAAACGTGAAATTACACGTTCTGGAAAATTCGCATGCAATAAAGCCAAAATTTGTCATATTGTGTGGCTCGTGGCACATCTTGTTGAACCCACATATCGTCCAGTTAATAATCATCATTTGCAGGCCAAAAAATTCGGTTATCATGTGGCCGTAAAGCCCTGAAATGACGCTAACGGTTCTTCCAACGTCATTTTCGAAAAAATACGGCGCAACGCCCCATATTGCTTACCAAATAGTCAATGGCTTTTCCACAATCATTTCTGGGTTCTCCTAGCCCCATATGGCACAATTTGGTTGTTCACGTAACCACCGAGTAATTTATGAGAAACATTTTTTTAAATTAGCATTGAAAACCTGTTGCTCCAGCATCCAATTAGCATATCTATGGCGTTGTGAATGGTCAGCCGGCTTTTATTTGTTGCGTGAGTTGGGCATTTTATGGATGGAAGCGTAAATCCAAATGCAAAATACATCGTAACGATTACTGATAACGCCATGGAATCGAAAAATTCGGATTATCCGCCACACTTTCACTAACAGATTTGTTATTTTCGCAATTGCGCACATTGCGATGATGTACAGGCCTGATTAGACTCTTCAAATTTATTTATAATCTTGCCAATTCCTTGCAATAATCCGCTTCCAAATTTAAGTGATTTTTAAGAAGGAAAAATATCCTTGAGGGTTTTTCGTATACGAATAACAAAAGAAAAATTGCCATTTTAGTAAAACTTATTAGAATGGAAAAGCTGAATGGAAAATGTTTTGTTAATTCAGATTTCACCTACATATTTAAATAAAATACATACGCATTTAGTATTTTTAATTTTCAGCTATTTCTAAGTCAATTGTAATGTTTTTTGGAAAGCATACTCAAATTTAATAATAGCGCATACATTTTTGTTATTCAGCAAAGCAATTTCATGGCTGAATCTCTATTGAAAGCTACAGCCCGCCTAAACGGAGTTCATCTTTTTATTTATATATTACTACCTTGAAAGCAACTGCACTCTTTTTTTATACCTTTTGGTCGACAACTTTTTTTGCATTCCAAAAAAATGCTTATTATGTGGTAGACTATTTTTTACATAACCTGAAAAATCACCGAAAGAACACAATAAGCAGAATTAGTAAATGAAATAAGGCATACACATACACACACACACACACACACACTTTTAATCTTATAAAAACAAAACAAGAATTTACGCGCCAAATTACTAGAAAAAAAAGAATCCATTTTATAAAGAACCACAAGTCAAGATTTTTGCAGTTTGTTTATTTTTCGTTGAAAAGTCGGGTTTTTATGTAGTGAAAAAAAAAAAAATGAATCTTTAAGCAGACGCGACTAGTAAATCGTAAACAAGTCAATAACATTTAAGGACTAAGGGGATCTTTCTGTTTTTCATACCAGCAAAGGTCATTGCTATTAAAGGCAGAAAAACGACACTGAAAATGTTGATGATGAAAACACAGACATACCATGTGCAAATGTATAGTAAATACGAGGGTAGCTACTTATGTTGTAAGCCTTGACACTTTTGAAACTTGTTCGGTTCCAGTTGACACTTCTTACTAAAACCATACCTTGCTTATATGTGGCAGTAAAAGAGTAAAATGGAACTAACAAGTAAACATTTATGTACAATGATTAAGTAGAATTGTGGATTATCGAGGAAAAATACACAGATCAACTAACCTTGAAACAATGAAACGCTTATACATATATCGAATTTATTTTTAGTGAATTGCTTGGTTAGGTGAATTGGTGCCAAGTGGTTACATTGGATTTTCTAACAATATCAAAATTTCGCTTGTATATTCGGAAACAAATTTGGCCATGTGGCGGCAATAGTGCCAATAAAGTAACGATGAATAATCAAGTGAGAATATATGTACATATGTACATACTAAGAAAAACGAATATTTAAAAGCCCACGCAGCGGCTAAAATAAAATGGAAGAAATGCTATACATGTTATATAGGATTATTTGCAAAACATAAAGTTACCCTCGTAGTGATCTCCACCAATAAGGAGTAAAGCAAGGTTTTTGTATCGTTTTTAGAAAGAATATTAATTCAAAAAATTTTTCATTTTATTCCCACACAGAATAAAAACAACCTTTTTTTTTGCTTATACATATATCGAATTTATTTTTAGTGAATTGCTTGGTTAGGTGAATTGGTGCCAAGTGGTTACATTGGATTTTCTAACAATATCAAAATTTCGCTTGTATATTCGGAAACAAATTTGGCCATGTGGCGGCAATAGTGCCAATAAAGTAACGATGAATAATCAAGTGAGAATATATGTACATATGTACATACTAAGAAAAACGAATATTTAAAAGCCCACGCAGCGGCTAAAATAAAATGGAAGAAATGCTATACATGTTATATAGGATTATTTGCAAAACATAAAGTTACCCTCGTAGTGATCTCCACCAATAAGGAGTAAAGCAAGGTTTTTGTATCGTTTTTAGAAAGAATATTAATTCAAAAAATTTTTCATTTTATTCCCACACAGAATAAAAACAACCTTTTTTTTTGCTGTTTTAATTTGAATTTTCTCGACGTAGAGCACAGCTAGTAATGAATGGCGGGCGAATGTTTTAGTTGATGTTTTTTTTTCAAGTAGGACGCACAACTAATGATTATGATCTTTAAAGCGATGTGCTCACACATTTTGTTAAGTTCTTTGCATATTTTCTGCAACCAAATATTGTTTGTTTTATTCTTTGATGTAAACAATTTTTTGTGATGCCGTGTATTTATTTATACAAGGAGGGTTTTCGCTGGTTCATTTTTGATGGTAAATATTTTATAGTTACTCTGTTTAAAATTCAAATATGCTCAGTTAGATGTACCCCAGTGAAAATCAGTATATGTGCACTGAAGAATGTTAAGATAAAACCATAAAATGTTTTTAAATATTATTAATTATTAAGTTTTTAAATATTTTATTTTATATTACAGGAGAATAAGATTACCAAATAAGTAAATAAAATTCGATCTATTAGAAATAAATTTCTAACAGAACAAAAGATATATTAAATCGTAGCAAATGTTATGTGTCTTTTCTCGGCATCGAGTCCACCAATTTTTGTAAAAGTGTGAAGGCTTAATTCGTCCCATGCCTTCCCCAAAGCCGTTTGAGATGCTTGATGTTTTGGAATTGCCAACCATTCTTGTAGAACTTGGCCGAAAGTATTTTCATGAATTCTCGGTGGGACATAGGTGAGGTCTTATCGCTGGCCAGTCTGCAAGTGGTGTTTCTTCACAAAAAAAACCAACCTATTGTACTACGTGGAATGTGGATTGGGACAGGGTTCTCCCGAAATATCCACGCATTTCCATACATGACATGGAATAACGGAAATTCCTTCTAAAAATATACATTAACCTTTAACTACGGAGGTGGTGGTAAATTTGACACTCACTTAGTTTTTTTTTTAATTTACTTTCTTCCATTGTGCTCTATAAATTTCATTCTCTTAGTATCTTTTTATATTGTCATTATTATTACTCATTTCGGTTTTGAATGCAGAAAGTGTAGTATGAGCTGGTGTAAAAAGTACCACTCGTATTGAAGGTGGTACATGCAGTGAATCTGATGGAGTTAATGAAATTATTGTTGGCGGCATTAATGATGGAGAAGAGAAAGAAAACGTAATTAAATTTACTATATATTTCTATGGAATAAACGGGTTTAAGTGATCAACATAACGCGCTGCGTTAAAATTCCGGTTCATAATATCGTGCGTCTACCAGTGGCTTTGCAGCACCACTTGGGAGATGCTATATTTGGATCTTAATCACAATTTTTTTGATAGCGGTATTAAGGACATAATTTTGAAGAATACAAATACAAAATTAAAAGCTAAATTTGATATGTAGGAAAAAACTGAATCAAAAAGTTATAGATAAAATGGAGTTACGAGCATTTCTGGGTACCTTATTTTATATGTATGTCTGTTTTCGAATCTAACGAGGAGGCCACTCGACTATTTTTGCAACTGATGGAACGGATCGAGAAGTTTTTAGATCTATAATGGTTGGGTTGATAACAGCTCAAGGGGCGACTTTTTAGTTTTACCCCATTTGCAAAGACGACAGCACAAGCAGATACTTTCTCGGGTTCAATTACAATTTTTTTTTTGGGACCAGCGTGCGTAGCTCCACCTCCAATAAAATCGATCCCTGTTTCCAGAAAACTATGCTACATGTGGCCTAGTAAGCTAAAGGTTATAACATCACACATTTGCTTGCATTCTAATAAGCCAATGTGGGTGTATAGGATGCTGCAAACGCATAGGTGTACACTGTGCAAATACGGATTTTGATTAATAAAAAAGCCGCGAAAAGTTGATCTGCATTTTTTAAAATAATGATTTTTTTCTTGTGTTCTCTGTAATATTTTTTTCTGTAATACAGTTGGCTGTGAAAAAGTTAAATGTTCAACTTTAAAGAAATTAAATATATAAAAGTCAACACTAAATAATACACATCAGATGTATGTATGTAAAACAACAAACCATGCTTTTCGCAAGAATGCAGATTTTATACCTATAGAAGAAAAAAATTAACGTACCTATACGCTGTAAAAATATATGTACATACATACATCATTATGCAGTATAAAATGTAAACAAATCAGCACAGGCATGTGTACATAAAACTACGGCCAGGTTGAAACGACAACAACAAATATTCATCTGAAGTGTCAACAACCAATAACAAATTTAAATTGAATAATCTGTTTTCTGAGCAAGTGCAGCAACAAAAACAGAAATAATTTCAAAAGAAAATGTGAAGAATATACACAAAACAAAACAAAAATAAAAAAAAATAGGATTAATGCAGACACAACAAGAATGACAGCTAGTAAGCAGGAATTTTGTTGGTACACAACAAATAAAAAGACTGTACAAAAACAAAAATTCATAAGTATTGTGTGCAAGGAGCCAAAACCAATAATGCAGCAACAAAACGAAAAACAAACAAGGGGGAATCTGAAACGCAAGCATTTAGAAGGAACCGGCAATGAAATGAGCAAATACAACACACACAAATAATGGTTGGTAATGCAGAATAATGCAACAACATAAAACAAAAATAAAAAACATTTTCTTTACGTTCCTTAATGAAACTGAAACACTACATACATACCTTGTTTTATTGTGTACAGTACACAACAAAAATACTATAAAACTACTACGATACAAAACCTGTGTAGAAAGAAACTACAAAAACAAAAAGAAAAAGACAACACAACACCACAAACATGTATTTTGTAAAAACACAGAATGAATGACCATGATAACCAGACAAACAAATATGAAAAAATATTTGTTGTAAGAAAGAGTAGAAAAGAATGCAAACTAGTCTGTTAAATTTCAAATAAGAGTCTAGAGTTCGTTTATGAAAACAACAGTGTAAAGTAGTGGGCATGGCGTAGATGAGAGCATTTGAGAGAAAATATATACAAAACAAAACAGAAACAACTAAACACACTAAAAAAACCTCATTAAAAACAGGAAATGTCTGTAAAAACAGGAAAGGAAGTCCAATCCAAGAAAGAGATATTAAGGCAATGGATATAATTAAAGAGAACTAAATTTTTATTTCCATTCTTAGTCGTCTGGCAATGTTATATTTTGCACATGAAATGAGAAGTATAAAATTTGCGAGAATAAAAAAAAATATATTTATGAATGTTCGAATACTGACATTCCATTTTTTAGGTTGAAAGTCTGTAGTGAAATACTTTTAGTTCTGTAATTTTAAGAATATTTGAATACTTAAATGAAAAACTGTACCTTTATTATACGTATATACATATACCTACATATATATTTTCTTACAAATTAACACCTGTTTACGTTTTAAAAGATGCTTCTTATAAACTCAAAGTCATGGTTTTTTTCTTATAATTTTTATTATAAATAAAGCATGTAGGTAATGCCTCCCTATTTGCGGTAGATACATACCCATTTACATAAAACATAAAAAAAAACGTTTGGGACTTTTAAGTTTAAAATAAAATGTGGACACTATTACAAGTTGCTTTAATTTTCTTTAAAGAATTTGTCACCATTTAGATACGACCAGCAAGCCAGTGTATTTCTATGTCAAACAACTGTATAGAGAAGTAAAAAAAGTTGAAAATAAAAAAAAATACTCTGACGACGCCTTTCTGTTGCAATGTAGCACCGAAAGAAAAACATGATTGGTACACAATTTCTAAGAATTGTACAACAACGTGTAAAAATGTGAATGAATGAAAAAGTATTACACACAGCCAACAACCCATTGTGTCAACAAATAAGAGAAATGTATTAAGAAAAATAAAAAAAGAACAAAAACATGTAAACAGTTAAAAATATTTTAAATGAACCGAATTTTAATATTGAGTATGCATCACTGCCCAAATCGGCGTTTCTTTGAATGGAAATGTATTGTAATTATATTATTGCGAGTTCTGTGTGGATCTGTGTATAATACATATTACTAATTGTACTACAAACGTATGTAGGCATTAAGGCTTTTACATAAATTTCAATTAGGTTGCTTTGTCGCTCCTGTAAAAAGCCCGCTAATGAATGATTAGGCTTCAGATTACGACTTCATTCGGGTTTGAAAAACTAATTTTAGTTCAGCTAGATGCGCATGCGTTTTATGCTTAGACAGGAAAAAATTACTCCTTAACACTGCACTTGATATTGGTGGCATAATTCGAGATGTATCAGCTGGCTTCAATTAGGCATAATTTGTAGGAACTTTCCCTCTTTCAAGTTGACACATGTCCTCGATATTGTGACTGAAGGCGCAAAACATTCCATGACTTCTAATCATGAGAACGTTACTGTAAATGCTAGCTCCGACAGATGCATAAACATGACCCCATTTATTTAGTGCACCGAGAAATTAGGCAGTGAAAGAATATTTAATACCTTAATTTGGAAATATTTTTTTGACATCGGTCATTGAAACTATAAAATATGTACACATATTGTATTCCAGCAAGTTCCGTTCTTAGTTCTGAAGGTAGTACATATTATACATACATAGATAACTTTTCCCTAAAAAATCGAGCTAGCCATTACATCATATCATAAGCTTTAAATCTGATTATACTGGATCAACTATCACATCAGCAGCTTATCATAATATATTAATTAATTTTATTGAGTCAGCCTCACTCTCATCATCATAGGATTTAATTTCAAAACATTGCAAGAGCTGCAAATGTATAAAAAGTTTTTTTTCCAAGATTTCATTTTTTTTTTTTAATTTTTTAAGATCAACCGCTTGAAACGGTATTTAAGCATAGGTATTTATAAAATTAAATTTTCCAACGGTTACACATATGTACGTGTGTTTTTGACATACACAATTCCAATTTATACCTTATTCATACTCTATAGATAGTAAAAAATACTCATGTTTATTAGATATGTATGTATGTATGTATGTTCATTGAATATTCAAATTGACATACCTACAAAAAATAATACAATAAAAATTGTTGTTTTGTGACGTTTTGTGTCTACGTCCGGCCACCGGCGTGTCGACTGCACATGTACAAAATTTGTTTAGATTTCGATGTTGTGCTTGCTTAACGTCTGGGTGTATTTGTTTAAACCAACTGGCTGGAATTCGACCTAGATTTTTCCAAGATATTTTAATGATTTACTTTACTACTACGTAATTCACATATGAGTAAACATTCATTTTTTTCATACTACATACCTACTCATTAGATTTTTTTAGCGTTGAGTTTGTGTCTACACAGATACCAATTTTCGCTTTTAAACATTTTTTTTCTAATTCAGACGACATTAAGCAAGAACTATAATGACAATTTTTCTTTTTACAGTTGTCAATAGTTCAACAAGTAAACCGGAAATATCCATTTAAATATATGTATGTACATACATTTCCATGTATACATATACTACCTAGACACATAGTATGTGCTTAGGTACTATTTATTAAAAAATAACAAATTAATAATTATTGTGCAATATACATACTATAAGCAAATTAAAAGCCAACTACCTACATACGTGATCAATAGAAATGAAATTCGATACTTTTTAAGTTGTGGAAAAAAATAATGATAACATACATATGTACATATGTATGTACCCACTGGCAGATGGTGGTTTATTAAATTGTAAATAAAAATATATCCGGTAAGAAAATACCTTACTAAAAATATTTGCGAAAACATAAAAACAATATATGAAACAGCGGCAAGCAGAAGGTTAATAATGGGAAAAAATAGAACATAGGGAAAAAAATTCCCATGTAAAAATGATTTGACTACACAGCATAACAAAGTGGTAAATGAAGTAACTAACCTATGCTAATACAAGTTTCGGTATGAAATAGTAAAAGCAAAAGAAACAAAAATGGGGGATATTCTTTTAAAACAGCAAGAAAAATATCTATATATCAAAAGCGTAACTACTTTACAAAACACACATGTTGGCAACACTTGTATTAACAGACCACGCGAAAATAAACAAGGAGCAGAATGGTAATGATAAAACAAAATGAAGAGTATAAGAGTATTTATTAGAGAATGAGAGTACAACACTATACCACAAATTATACTTAAAAAGGAAATGTTAAGAAGGCACTAACCGCTGCTTTCGATTTTTTGCTCTGAACTATAACAAAACAAATCAAAATACGTTAGCCGAGACGCTGCCGTTGACTTTTTTAATATTAAGCAAATTTAGAATTTTTTGTAGAAAATTAGCAAAACAAAAACAGCTAAATGGAATGAATGGTGGTGGTATGTGGAAGGATGGCGACCAGACAGTTTTTTTTGGACTAAATACACACATAAAGGAAAAAGAGTTTACGACTATATACACACATTTAAACATAAATACAGTAAGAGTAGTAGACAATTAACTTAGTTTATACCTATTTTTTATTTAATGCGGCATATTTTGTCGATGCGCGTATGTGGATACACAGCCACAAATATACAAAATAACAACAAAAACCCAGAAAAAAGGCTGACGTCGGGGCGTTATTTATGACCATGTTGAAGTACTTTTTTCGGGATTCCTTTTATAGAGGAAGTAGAGTAAAGAATATGTAGGAAAAGGGTAAGTGTAGAAACGGAAAATACTACACAAAACGTATTACAAATGTCTTCTTTGCATTATTTTAAAAAGAGTATGTACTAGTGTAGAGAAAAAATATTTTAATAATTTGTAGTTGTAAATTATATTAATAGACATTAGACTTACTTTAAGTATTTGCTTGGTGGCTTTCACAACTTTAAAAATTTTTTCCTTTAACTTCTGAATAACTTTTTTTTATTAAAAACAACAAACTCTAATAAAACATAATTGCGTAGTTTTTTTTCTTTAACAAGTGTTTGTTCTTTTTGCATTAAAACAATATACATAAATAATGTTTTGCTGTAATTTTCTTTAACAATATGTTTCTTAACCAGTTTAATCACTTTGAAAGTTTGTCTTGTAATTTTTCTTTAATAAACCGTTGTTAAAAAATATGTGTATTGAATGGTACACCAGCGAAAAATGTAAAGGAAATTAATGAAAAAACAAGACGTTACAACAAAACGCGATACCAACAAGAGTTTATGTGCATATGTGTCGAGCGTTCGATACAATGAATTAGATGCGAACAAAAATAAAATTATGTTACGAATATCACGAACGACCTAGTTCAACTGAACTATTTACACTACTAGCCGAAGAGTACGCTCAGAGCTGCTGAGCGCTTCAATAGTATGTTGTTGATGTTCCTTTCTATCATAGTCATTTTCATATATACTTATGTCTATATAGGCATCTCGTTTTTTCTTGTGTTCTGGCCGTACATTACTTTTTATCCAGTATTGCCAACTCTCCAAACAACAAAAGCACAGTAAACAGTACTCAAACGGGAAATGAATCGATAAAAGGCAGCAATAACATCTTTTCAATTCTTGAAGTTACAACTGTTTAAAAATGTAAAGGAACTAAATGTAAACACATCTTTGCTGAATTTCAAATATATGTAATCGGTTTCTAGCTTTTGTGTAATTGCGAACTGTGTTTGGAATTGGTATGGGTTTTTATTAGGCTCTTGGTTTGGTTTAAGACAGCACTGCTTCTACGAAAACTATTGATTGCTATGTAAATATCTGTATTAATTAAACTGTGGCAGCTTACTTTGCAGGTCTTAACCATATTTAAACTACCGAATTATAGCCCATTCATGCTGTAAACAAATGAAGCAATTTTATGTTTTCTGCCTGATGGTTTTTAACTGATGGTGTGTACCAAAAACCATCAGTCTAGAGTTTTATTTATAGCACAAACATGGACGCAGAAAGTAATTTTTGAAAATAATTAATTTACTGTTATGAAATGTAACGCAGTCTTTAGATTATAATGGGCCCTGACTATTTACATATATGCTTCGAGAAAGCAAAATATAAGCTTACATTGATTACCATTTTTAATTTTGATTTTCTAGCATTTTTTTTAAAGTAAATTTAACAATTTTTGTAAAATAATTAACCATTTGTTGCATTCTTTAACATTATTCTCAATCGATTATTTGTGTTAAAAGCTAATAAGTTTTTAGCCATTTTTTCCCTTTTTTACATTTTACGTCGTTTTCAGCTAAGGCAATTAACAATAAAGCACAACTAATTTTCTTATTATCCATGTTACCTTGTCAATTTTTTTACATGACTGTTTTAAAATCCAACGTGAATGATAGTTGGTTAGTCAAAACTATCATTCTACACTGATTCATTTTTAACTGTCACTCTAATTCGATAGTGTGTATACGCTTAAGAAATACCCCATACATTTTATCTTTTACGAAATTAATTCATTTTAGACAATTTTACCGAAACCCAGACAAGAATCTTTCGAAAACAACTTCAAATTACAAGGGACATCTTGCTTTTGTAGAAGTTTTTTCAACCATGAACATATTAACACCATTGAGATCTAGTTAGTCCTGAAATTACTTAATTTCAAGGCAGGCTGAATAGTCTCCTAACTGTTTTATAACCTTGTCGTCCGATTTCAGAAAAATAACAATATTTGGAACTTAGAGGCCAATATTTTTTAGAATTACCAAGTACAAGCAAGACTACTCAAATACGAGCAATTCTCTTTTCCTTAACCCGACTCTACATTTATAACACAAGAACTGTGCAAAGGACTTGCGCAACTAAATTTTAAAGCACTCTTAACATTTATTTACAAGAATATTTACAAGAATTTAACAGTTTATTTAGCAAATTATTACTGACGAGCGGGGTTATACCTATAAAAATTTAAAGACGCAGGTTAGCGTAGATAATAAAATACGAAAATATAAAAATATATAAAATTGCGATATGTTTGTTGTATTTTTAGAACTTTAATTTTGTGTTTTAATGTTCGTAAACAATTATTATTTAGTTAAGTGTACGAGGTTTTACACAAAATCTATTTTCAGCTTTTCGTATAATTTGGATAAAGTGAAATACGCTTAGAATCTAGATTATCCACAAACAAATAAATATTTTTCACTGAATTTGCAAATACTAATTGGCAATTCGTAAGATAAAAATTACTTTCATTACAAATAAAAAAATATACAAATATGCATGCATACATATAATTACTAAAAGTAAATAATTACATATGTGTGTACGTATGCATACAAAAATTATAAACATGTACGTATGCATATAAAAATTATAAAAATATTTTATAATGTACAAAAGCGCCAAACGAAAATACCGGTATAAATTATATTGTCCTTCTTTATTTAAACTAGTGCCACCGTGTTTGGCCAACACTGTCTTGATAAATTACAACAAAACAATAGAAGAAAAATTCAAGTACAGCAACAAAAAAATTGTTAACATAAATGATTAAAAAAAGGATATTAACTTTTTACACATACATAAGTATACATAATACGACGGTCTAGGACACGCCCGGTTTTTAGCACTTTTTGAAGTAGATTTCGTAATATTTAAGTATTCATTTACCACTTCCGTATGTTAGAAATAGGTAGAAAATTCGTATGGTGCTGTTGGATCAGCTAACAAAAATGGTTACATAAATAAAACGTATTAAGTTGAAAGCTTTTCTTATAAATCATCGCAATCACTTGTTACGAGTCGGAACGTGTACGTAAGAGTAATATGGCCTACGCAACGTAACTTCTTAATATATAAATCAACAGAAAGAGCTATTAAATATCTTTTGAATACTATATAGGAAGTTTCCAATCTGCTTATAAACCGGATATTCCTTTTTCGTGTAATCCATTTATCGAGGTCATATATAGAAACGAGGTCGTTCAAAAAATTTTTAAATTCACACACAGAATTGTGTAGATGTACTTTTGTTGTACCGGCAGTTGAGGCATTCAAACTGGAGAAGTAAAATCAACTGAAGTGCATGATGGTTGTGTTGGCTATTTACATACATATGTCACTCAGGAAGTTAATGTACGTACATAAACGAAAAGGGCGTTTTACATACTTACTTATGCATGTAAATTAATTACGCATTTGCGGGGAACAGCAACAACCACATGCAAAAATAACAAACAGCAAAAAATCTACATTATTAATACAATAATGCACTCAAGAAATATGTAAAAACAAAACATTTTTAACATCAGAACCAGTAAAAATTAAACGAGATCAACAACGCCAACACGTCATTGACATATTGCCACAGTATATACAAAAACGAGAACATACAGTAATAAAAGTAACAACATTAAAAATATTTTGAAAAAGAACCAACAACAAAACACCACCAGACGAATAAATCGACGAATGAGTGTAGTTTGTGAATATGGGTATGCATATATATATGTGCATATGTATGTAACTAGCTGTTAAAAAAATGAGCAAGAGTGTGGGCGGAAGGGGGAGTAAGTGTGTAACGTTAAAATTTTAAATGAATGAAAATATTGTTGTGTTCATACTAAATGCTACATCAAATAATCCACACAACATTTATGAGGATGAGTAAAGTAACGGTATACAAATGGAAGAATATTTCAATATGCAAAAACTTGCTGCAATAAACACAATCATTTGCACACATGTCTCTCACTCACTCCACGGTCTCTTGTGTACATATTTTTTCCAAAGGAAATGCATTCATTGGAATGCATAATGGTATAATAAAAATGAGAAAGAAAAATGAAAAAATCCCAGAGACCATATTTATTGTTGTTTTGTCTGTGAAATAAAAACTGTATGTACAATTTTAGAGAAAAATATGTCATGTTTAAGAACGGAAGTAGTACTTTATGAATTACATACATACATACACAAGTTGATACACACATAAATATTTATTTATACATATGTACATTGTAATGCTGTAAAATTATTTATTTTAAAAGGTGTGTGTTATTGTCATACTGATATTGCTTTAAATAACTTCATACATATCATCTAAAAAATATAGTACATATAAACGTATTTTATATTTTTAAGTAGATACCATTATGTTGCATAATGTTAAATGTGTACTAAATTTTTCTGAAGTTTAATTTTTATAAATTTCAAAAGTTTATTTACCTTAGTTAATTTTGTATAACCTTTACAAAGATGAAAAGTGTATATACTCTTATATATGCAGGTTTGTCTTTCATACTATTGGTAAAGATGTCCAATATTTTAGAATATGTACATATGTATGTATGTATGTACATGGATATTTATATACAAACTCGTATGTAACTTAAAGATTAATTCCTAGCACTTTAACATAATAAAATCTAAGTAAACTTATACATAGTACCGGGATTTGATAAATTTAATTTGTTTGATACAGATGAAAAGTTTTTATAGAAGCGATTTTTATATCAATTGTATAATTTATGAATAATGTTTTGTTGTCGATTATTAAAGAAAAATTTGAGAATATTATTATTTAAAGTACCTACCTTAGTTATTCAAGAATTTGTGTGGTTCTTACTACAGTCGATATTTACAAGTGCTATAATGATAAAATGGACGTTAAATATTGTTCCAATACCGCCTGAGCTAAAGTAGCTCCATATTCTATGGCCAAGGAATATGCTGTATCGCAATTTTCATTAGCAGGCGACATGTCTGGATCTCTCATCAAAAGTTCGTTACAAGTGTGTGGATGATTTCCAGCTGCTGCATACATCAATGCTGTATTACCCATTATATCCATATGTTTATAATTGCATCCCTTTTCTATTAACAACCGAACAACTTCATGGTGGCCTCCAGAAGCGGCCAGCAGCAATGGTGTGACCATTTCCGGTGCCTCTTCGTTTATATTTGAACCAGATTCAATTAAACTCTGAACCGTGGCCAATTGCCCATAATATGATGCCCAATGTAATGCCGTGAAGCCAAAGGTATCTTTAGAATCAATGTTAATAGCTTTTTGCTGAGTTAGCTGCTCTTCAGTTAATTCACCTTGGCCTGCTCTTTCATGAAAGGAAAGTGTTACTTCGACAGGACAAAACGTAGCCTCTGTATTGCCTCTTTGAAGATTTGTTAAGACGGTAGCTTGTGGTCTGTAAGGCAAGAAAGCGGATTTATGTTTGCCAGGGGCTGATACTAATGTTGGGTCATGCAAAAAACTGGAAGAATGTAGGGAATTTGGAGTGGACAATGGCGTAGATGTTGATGTAGGCGATGGTGTATCAATTTGCCTTTGAGACTCTTGACTTGCAGGTGGCGTGTGCGGTATCATTTTAGAGCTGTAATTTATGATAAAATAGCGATATTAGAATTGTACCCGAAAAAGAAGTTGTTATTTATAAATATGAATTTATGTACAGTATATATTATTATATACATAAATTTTTTACCTCATTTAGAGTATTGTAACAAATCTAATTTACCAACACTTAAAAATAAGTTATTAAGGTGTAGGAAACCTAATTTTGAACAGAAAGATGACTACGAACGTAAAGTGGGTATATATAATACATAGTTTGCATCAGAATGACTCAACAGGCCACATAGGGAAATTGATCGAAATTTTTATTATCAGATATTAAATTTGAAGGAATTTAAAAATAATATACATAGGTACATATCAAAGGTTTATAGTTTTTGTTACATATATGTATGTACGTCAGATATTTACAAATGAGATCATGCAAATTCCAGGTTCCGAGAATATAAAGAAATAAATATTGGTGTATATTCAAGTGCTACCAAAACATATAAGTACTAAAATTATACGTAGTAGGATATAAAATTACTCAATTTAAATGAAATTACATCCAACGTTTTTATTAACATTTTATTTTATAAAGGTGTGATACAGTAAATAAATATATTTGTATGGATGTATGTATGTACATAAATTAAAAAATCAATGTTTGTTATACTGTATTTTGACAATAATTGCAACAAATAAACAAAATATGTACATATGTATGTTCGTATGTGCATACAAAAAAAAAGCATGTTAAAAAAGCTTAGCACTACGGCTTGACTGGCCACAAATTTTTTCGCACATTGACAGTTCGAGCATAATTTGTTGTCTCAGAGATTGTTTGCACGAACTCAGCATAGTTTGCATGGCGTCTTGTCTAGCCATAAATCTGTTTAGGCATCGCACATTTTTCTGCTTGCACAGAAAACCAAAATGTACGATGGCTGAACAGATTTATGGCTAGTCAAGACGGCATGTATATTGGTTAAAGGAAAATTACAATCACTAAGGGCACTAAATATTATCTCCACAGAAGCAATTGAAAATTATGCCTTTGTGTGTATTTTGTTTGTGTAATGGCATGACAGAGCTGTGGAAACAATTGTTCGAGCAAGTCTGTTTGAACACGACTCGACCATAACATGTCGCCTTGACTAGCCAGAAATCTGTCTAGCCAACGCACAGCAATTTGGCTAGTCAAGATCGTCGCTGATCACGGTCGCTTCGTGTACAAACAGATTTGTCCGAACAATTGTTCCCACAGTTGTCATGCCATTACACAAACAAAATACACACAGGCAAAGTAAAAAGTAGGTGTGCGCTCGACTGTAAACACCATGCAATTTCGATGAGATAAAAAATTATGATCAAACTGAACAGAAACATATACACGTGTTCTTCAAACAGAAGACCACGAACACATTCTCGTTATTTTGCAGACACTCTCTTTCAATGTGCGACGGATTTTGCTAGCCAAAATCTTGTGCGAACAGATTTATGGCTAGTCAAGACGGTGGATAATCAACGTTGAAAGTTGGTGAGTTCATTGGTGATGACATGGTAACAGTTTTTTCTTGTTGGCTGTATTATTCTTTTGTCTTCAGATATGCAATAACCTTTTGTTCACTTTTCTTTTTGCAGATTTATCTGATTTCACTTCACTACACTACGAGGAAAGCAAGCAAATATTCTCCTCTTGCGCGTTTTGTAATTTATGTTAATAACAGTCTCGTCTTACTTTCTTCAACACATAAAAAGAGGAGACTAGCTTGACTGGCGGCACTTACAACTTCACCACAACCACTGCTGCCAGATCTGAGTTTTTGTGGGTTTAGCGATTTTAAGAGCAATTTCAATGATTTAACTCTTGGCTAAACTCTTAAGATTATAAAAACAAAGTTCAGCGTAATGCCCCAGTAGGCTAGTGAGTAGTGATAGTCTATCAGCCTGGGGGTCGGATTACCACCAAAGATTCTGGTCTTTTTCACTACCACGCATGAAGGTCACCTAAGCTACTTTAAGGTCGCTAAATTGGGTTAGAATATAATTTGTAATTGTAACAAGCACCGACAAGTCAACATTATTGTTTCTCCAAGTAAAATATTTCTAGCAATAAAAACTACCTGCAAGACATTTTTTACTTCTATTGTTGGAGGTCTTATGCATAGTTACTAAATAATATATGTACAATAAATTTTTTTCCAATATTTTGTTGTCTACCTATATCCTTTTTGTTTCACACCTTGTTTTAGCAATTGAAATAGGTCTGTTGTCTTGATATGCGACGTTGACTTAATGATTTGATATACATACATGTGTATTTAAATAAAATGTAACAGATGGCGTGACTTCCGAAACGAATGTTACTTTATAGTATTACTTAATAGTAATGTAGTCCTTAACATTTGGACGATGTATTCTGTAACCAAATGCAATCCTGGTTTCGATGCGCAAAGAAAAGCAAACTACGCATCCTAAAAGATACAGTTGCACAACGTGCACAAAGAATTATAAAAGTAACTATACAATGTATCAACACTGTATTAACACTGCATTAGTACATTCTCGACATTTCTGCGTGCTATTATCATTTTCCTTAATAAAACGAAAATCTTTTTTTTTGTAACGTTTCTAAAGTGCACGTTAGAAAACTGAAAACTTTGCAACATGTTTATGCAACCAGGCATAAACGGTTGTTGGTTGCATAGTGTATAGATAGTCGTGTTTATGGTTTTATTTCGTTTTACATTAGAGGTTTCAAAAATATATTTTCTGGTCGCATTGATCTTGGTTGCATAGCATGAATCGTTGTTGATTGTTTTTGCTAGTTAAGTTCATTGGAAACACGCAAGCTGTGAATATGTATGATTTTGTCAACCACAAAACGCATGTTGCGTTTATGGTTTAATCGCTGGTTACATTGTTTGTCAAAATATTTAACACGAATAATAAACGTGTTATATAAGCCCATTGCAAAGTGTATACATCCCATTAGATATTCTATAGAATTTTATATTTAAAATTTTAGATATGTATGTATACGCTGAATTATATCAACATTTATTGGGTTTTAGTAATAAATATACATATATATTTGAATTAACGTTCAAAAATAGGTTAATACCTTTGCATATATAGATAAACAAAATTTAGGATTTTAGATCTTTTCAGACAATATTTTTAAATAATTTTATCTGGCAACGCTGCGTGCAACACGTCGGAAATAATACACATTTAAACATGAGCATAAAAAGGAAAAAAGAAGAGAATTTTAGGCAAAATGTGAATGAACTGCAAACGAAAATTGACATAAGGCAAAATACGGAAAAAGGCCTTACTGAAGAATTTGCCCACAAACAAAAACTGCATAAGCAAAATAGCAGTTTAGAAAAAAATTTAAAATACCGTACGCAAAAATAACTGCAGTAAGATATTTTTTATATTGATACATGCATATACTACATATATGTATACAATATACCGGAATTATATACGAAATTATTGCAAAACAAAAACATTGTTTGGTCGTTGTGTAGTTTACATCATTTTTCACTTTTTACTACGCCTTTCTTTTTATGTACGTTTTCGAATGTGTAAACAAGAATGAAGGAAAAATGGCCGCCATTCTTTATGACACTACAATAAACCGAAATGGTATAAAGAAAAAATGTGTTTGCCAAAAGGGCGGTGAAATTTTCAAGATATCACATTCATGAATATGTTTAAATTTTTTTTATATACACTTCACTTACCCGCTTTGTAGTTAATGGTTCAAGTTACTTATTTAATTGAGGTGTGAAATTTTTAATTATTTTTCATAATTTCCGCAGCTTAAAATCCAAAATTTATTTTTGCGCGTATATACAACACGCGAAAAGAGGAGAATAATTGAAATTTTTCTGCACACCAAGGCTGATACGATATGGATTATACATCAGAGAGTGGAGAGAGCTTTAAAATTTTTTCTACATGTAGTTTGACAGTAAGCCGCACTGACATCTGATTGGCACTGTCAAAACTTTCTCCTCTGAGTGGTGCCATGTTGATTGTGGCTCACACAAGTACTGTATAAACATGATTCACTACAAACATTTGTGAAGAAAATGGCTTATTTTTACGATATATGTACATAAGTTGCCATATATTTTAAATTGAATTAAAAAGTCTGTACTCAGCGTGGACAATATCTGTTGTCAAAAATTTCTCAGGTTATTGTTATACAGATCCATAAACAAATTTGAAAGATGGTTATTAATCATATAAGTATTTTCCACAGAAAAAGTACCTTAAGAGAATTTTTCCAATAACCTATACACATTGTGAAAGAGTTGTTTTAATTTTTAATTCCTATAAAGAAAAAAAAACTTATCAAGTTGAATTCATAAATAATACAATTAATTCTACAATGATTATCAGCAATTATCTTTGCACGTTGAGAATAGTCATGTTTTTGTTTTAGCAAACGTCAAAGCTGTCAGATAGACATATTTGTGTTACAAGGATATAATCTTAAAATCAAATCTATAACAAATTTTGTTTTACAACACTGGCTTAGAGCGAAAGTGTTGAAACTTTGAGTTGCATACTTTTAGGGATCTATGGTGCATGTGCTAAAAGAAAAAATAATACTTATTTTAATTTCGGCTATTACCCATATAACGATATATTTGAGTTGTTTGATGTGTGTTTTCATCCAGTCACAGGCTGGTACGATTAAAACAATATTATCTTCTTTAAAAGGCTAATAAATTAAGCGTTGGTTTTGTTAAAATTAGAACGTTTGATTTTAATGCAAATTTTCGACTTTTTGGTCAAATTGAAAATTTTATTTTGGAGTTTTAAGATTTGACGAATGTCGGTTTTGATTTTTTTAATTATCATTTCATTTTCGCTTTTTGATAAAATTCCCAATTTCTATGATTTTTTTATATATGTATGTGTATGTATCATCGATTTTGTTAAAATTTTACGTTTTTTATAAGGTATTTGCCAATTTAATTTTTTATTTATAAATTTCGATTTATGATAAATTTTACATTTTGCTAAAATTTCGATAAAATTTTTTGCAAAACCAAAATCTCGGGAACTTGTGGACGAAAATTTGCCAAACGCGCTGATCAAATGGTTCAAGTTTCAAGATCCTTGGGTGTCTAGTGCTTTGTTTTATTTTGCCAGCAATATAATAGTTATTTCAATTGTAGAATGCAAAGCATACTAGAAGAATTTTAATAAATATTCTAAGTAACATACCTATGACTAAGTACATCTATACGTTTTTAATTTGCATATTTTATATCTCTTATAATTACAATATACACACTTAAAAAAAAGTGTTTTCTAACACAAAAATTTCGTTTTCTTACGACAACGTTTAGAATTTAATATTCATAAGACAATTGAAAGTTTTCGTCTAATTCATTGCGATTTGCGATTTTTCATGTTTTTTCGTTCCTTTTATATGTAGTCGTATGGTAATGAGTGTCAACCCTAAAAATCAGTTGCCTTTTGTTTACAAAAAATAAATAAAAACCATATTAAAAAAATGTTTTCATTAAAAAGAGCTTAAAAAACATATTAATTCAGTTTAAGCACAATTAAATTAAATGTAATCGATTAACATCAATTAATTATATGGTCGACACTTTAAAATGGTTAAACATTAAGCAAAGACTCCAATTTAACCCATACAATTTTATCCAGAATTTATAAAAGGGATATGCACCTGATCATTTGACGTACCTGACAAGATACGTAAGAGAAGCTCAATCTTATATCATCAGAAATGACAATGAATTCAGGCTACAACAAACCCATTCTAAAGTTATGAAGAGAACGTTATTACAAAAGGAATGAGGTTGCACAGCTTGATAGTTTTCAGAAAAAAAGTAGTAAATTTCATCAGAAATAATTTAGATCAGAGCAATTCAAATTTTATTTATGTATATGTAAGTATGTAATATAATGTAAACCTTTAAAGTATTAAAAATACCACTTACTATCAAATAAATAAAATGATACAGCTGGGTGGACATTGTTTTAGCGATTAGTATTTCTGGGCAAATTTTGCTTGCGACTCCATTGCGCATAATATCGACCTTGAGTTACTTCTTTTCTTAGCAGTGCAAGGTTTTCCTCACACCTTGGCGGCATTTTCATTTTGTCTTCAACATTTTCTGGTGTAGGATGTGGTGGTAATACTAAAAGTGGTGTTGGTGTAGAACCTGGTGATGTTTTTGCAGTAGTAGGTAAAGTAGAGGAGGTACTACTACTCTGTTACCGGGCATGGGTGGAGGCACTTTGTATTTATTATTGCTAGTATGTACTTAAATTAGGTATAGTGCAATTTCGTCAATTTGCAACCCTAGTGCCGTTAATGTTTTTATGCGGTAACATTTGTTTTTTGTTTTTTTAGAGCCCGCCAAAGGTCATTGGGTAAATTCAAATTGTTAATTAATAATAAAAGCAAATTTGTCAGTACATACCTGGAAGCTCTGAAACTTATATTCAAAATATCTAGAATTCATTGCTGTTTAAAAATTCAGTTTTTTTTTGTGTAAAAAGAAATTTTAGCCGAACGTTTGTTAAAATAACATACATATGTACAAAAGTACTTGTTCCAAGTAATATTTTAAGGGCTATTATTTATAAAATTATCTTTTAAGTTCAGAACAATATGTACTGTATAAAATAAGTACCTTTGGTCATAGTGCAACTCTGGCTTAACCATTGTTTTAAACGGAAACTATTACACATAGTGTTGTATTGTAATGTAAATTTTCTTTTATACACTTTTGACAACACAGTAGGTATTTGATAAACAGCTGTTTTGTTTCTTGTCTGCTTAAGTTCATTTCAAAACAATTGATTGGCTAAATTCAATATAATTCTGTAAATATACATCATGAATATACCAACTGGTATAGTTACACACACAAGGCAAGTACAGAGCTTGTATAAAAGGGCTTTGCGCAACGTGGAATCCTGGTATGATCGTAGGTAAGCTTATAAATGGTCAGGATGTTAGAAAGCTTATAGCAAAGTACTTTGATTATATAATTTGGAAATTAGTTGTATTCATGAAAGCGTTTGTTTTTGCAGAGAATGTTACCGCTACAGAGCCGTACTATTGCGTCAACGCTTTGAAGAAAATCGTAACGTGACCGATATGGCTAAGGCTGCTAAATTGTTGGCAGCTGGCGAAGAAGAATTGTTTAAAACCCAGCATTATCAGCCAGTTAAATGTATGTTCTATAGAATTACTAAATGTTGTTAATTAAAGAAATTTTATTTCTTACCAATAGTTGCTAAAAGTCCTGGAGGTTGCGCTTATAGTCGAGAAGTTGAACCTCCAGATTGGGTATTGGATTACTGGCATCCCTTAGAAAAAGCTCAATATCCCCAATTTTTTGCTACGCGCGAACAGCGCAAGAAAGAATATATTGCTTGGTGGGAGAAACAATACGGCAAACCCGATCCCAAAGATTTGCATCATTGAAATTCAAGTTTTGGAAAATGCACATAAAGTACTTTCAGTTTGAATATTATCTAACTAAAATACTTGTAGTCTTTTGAAAACTCTAATAACATTGCTGCTTTTCTAAACGCATTTAAATGAGTTTTCTTCTTTTCGATTTATTAGAAAAATTAATAATACATAAAAGTAATTCGAAATTCTTAATTATGTTGTACGTATTAAATTAAATTAATTCAGGCAAAGTTAAAAAAGAATTGTCTATTAACAGGAAAAAGTTTCAGGGCAAAAAATTGTTTAACATAAGATGGATGAGAAAATGATTCGTGTCAGGAGCTGTTGGAAGGAATTTTTAAAATATTTTAGTTTGTTACACTTTAAGCTCTTTTTAATAAAAACTAGTTTTAAAATCTATTCTGCCTCCAAACGTGGTCGCTTTTTACAACTGTTGCCAGCACCGTTGGCTGAACTGGAACCCTCGGTGCCATGATCGCGTTTTTTAGGTAATATCTTTTTATCCCATTGTTGTGTCAAATAACGCAGCAGCACTGAGCGTTTATCCAATACTATGTGCTGTTCCGATGGATAATCTTCAGTTGGTAGATAAACCGATGGTCGTTTTTGTGATGTCCGCATGGCTTGTTCCGTATTAAATTGTGAGAAATTATCGGCATTATGGCAGGGTAAACCTTTTATAAAATCTGTTACCGACATTTTGCCTGAAACGTTGCTTTGCGTTTAAACGGAATAGTTTTGCCTTTTGTTATTCAGTTGCCTATTATTTTGTTTTAGTTTAATGGAATATTATTTATTTTTTCACGGCTGACTATAAAGACGTACTTTATTTAAACAGAATACAATGTAGAAGTAGTTCTTATAAACTTGAAATTTATATAGATATTGCTTTTTGGGGAGTTTCACGAAAATTTATGCGTTTTCTGTGCAAGTTCTGAATTTTTAGTATTTGGTTCTATTGTTGTTAAAGATTTTCATCGTCTCGCAAAAAGTTGCCAGATAATTGAAGAAAAAAATCTCAAAAACGACAAACAACTTTTTACTTGTTATAAATATAACATTATTACCACAGACTACTAACTAGACGCGACAACTTACAACAACATTACCTCGATTATATGAAAGAGATAAAAAACCTTATCGTTACTAATTTAACTATCTCTTTCATATAATCGGGTTAACTTAAAATTTTGTACATAAAAACGCTTAACACCTGATAATACATTTTTTCAAACGTCATTGTTGGGTATTCTGTTTATATTCTGTGATTATTACAATCGATGCACTACACGGATGAATTTGTATATGAATTACCCTAGTACGTCAATTAGTAGTTTTCAAAATTCTACACATCGTAAAATTTTAATAGAGCTCGCAAACAAAAAAATGTTACCAAACAACATTAACATACACATTAGTGGACTGAAAACTAGAATTTATTATTAGTTATTACTTCCAAAAAATTTACAAGGTTATAATCAATTTGATAACAAGTAAAATTTTCCAAAGGAATAGTATATATGAATGTAGCGTTTAAAAAATCATAAATTTTCCAAAGCACTAAATTGTAAAATATGGCACTTAATACACACTTCTTAATGCTTGGCAATGATGTTTGAGTGCAGTGTCAATAACTAAATGACACCATTCACAATAGCAAATATGCAATATCCGTAGACAAGGTAAATTTTTATGAGTAGCCTCACTAGCGCATCTGAAGAATATTTATCATTACCTGATTGAAAGTCAAATTCAACATCAAAATTTTTTAACCACGGAAATGTTTTGATTTCACCCGGGAGTTTAGCTGTTATCAAACTTTAATAGCGCTACGCCCTATAATAGTGCTACGCCAGCATGGAAGATGAACTTTCTAGCAATTGACTAAGAAGTTACATTTTCGTCATTACTTAAAGGAAACTCGACAACTAAAAGAACTGGCAAAAATTAAACACGTTTAAGATGGTTAAACATAACAAATAAAATAATTTGACTAACATCTGCAAAAATATTCAAATTGCTTTACATTACAGTTACGTAAAATATCCGTCTCAAAGATTTCTTTTATAACAGTTGGTCACACCTTGAACCATGTAGGAAACCCATATAGAATAATTGGTCTTAAGCTCGATTTGTAAAGAAAAAGATTAGTTTGAAATTTTTTTGAGAAATGACATAGTATATGCTTTGAATAGCACTATGCGTGCATGTTTGTTAAATATGAAAAGATTTTGCAAAGGTATTTAATCGCGTCATTAATAGGAATTTCAACATTGTTTTAGCAAAGGCTCAAACGTTTTACTTTTAATATCAAATAACTCAGTTTCAGTATAAAATCCACGAAATACAAGGAGTATAAACGCATCTCCTCTTCCTTAAACACAAGCACCTCTTAAGAAATTCATTATCTCAGAATAAGCTGCAGTATCTTTTAGATAGATTTTATTCTTGTTGTTTTCGTTAAAAATTTTAAAAAATATTCCTTTTTCATTAAGTTGTTCCACTAAAGATTTAAGATTTACGTTAAACAAAAAGATAGGAGGGCAGAATTCATTATGTTTTAGAGGAACTGCCTTGATATTATTCGCCGAAATACTGCATTTCAAAATTTCTAGGTCTCCAAGAATTGAGTATCAAGTTCAAAATTTGTTTGCTTACACTTCGCATATAGGGAAAACTATTGCTTGTCAAAGAGTTTATTAGAAAAACAATTGTTGCTATCAGCGACTGTAACGGTTATAAGTTTTATTTTTTGCTTGGAAAATTATAGTTATTTTTTGTTTGGAAAATGTACGAAAACTGTATATAATATGAACCTTAAATCAGTTAATAACAGTTTGAGGGCAGACAATTATCTTTCTGCAATAATTTGTTAACTGACAGAAATTAAATAAAACAAAAGTACTTTTTATTGTTTTTTTCGAACTACAAATATTAATTATTAAGCAATTTTAATTTTTAGGCATGAGTTCGTTTTTCTTTCTATTCAGAAAGAGAATTGTTTATTTAATATGGACAACCTTGAAAACAGCAAAAGTTTTTAATTTTATTAGACATCTAGCTGAATGGAATGCATTTTCTATGCTGCTACACACGTTATCAACATTCTTCGTGTCTTATTCCATTTGTCTTAAATGTTGGTTAATGTAGATGTTTAGACACACAATTTGTAGATAAGACACGAATAATGTTGATAACGTGTAGTTATATATAGCTGGTATTCGCCTATTTGGCTAAATTTGACTTGACATTCGTCTGAGAATATTAATTGAAGAAATATAAAAAACATTTAAACGCTTTGTGCCAAGCTTAGGCTGCGCCAAAACCCATAGGTAAAACATACGCAAACATGCATATCTTTCAACTTGAAGCTACATATACTTATACATACATATATTCAGGTATGTCACAATACAACAGTGAACACGAAAATGTTTTTAGCTCCTCTAGAAAACGTTAAACGCAAAATTTGTTCGTTTTTATACCACTTCAAAATAGAAAAGTGGCATTGATAATTTCATTGAACTTCCAGTCAACAAACATTCAAAAAAGATTTTGAGTCGTGTTTTACTTCAGTTGTATCTTAAGAAATATGTAAATTACGTTTTGATAGGAAATTTTATTTATTTTTTAACGTTAACAAAACTAATAAGAAAAATATTTGTTAGAAAATAAAACTTTCCAAATTTTTTCCTCTTCTGTTTAGAAATTAGGTGTTTAATAAAGATACTAACCATTTTTAAAAATGGACTTGATGAACAAGATAAAATTAAAAAAAAAAAAAACCTTAAAGGAATTAATTAATTTAATATGTGCTTGTAATACGCTTTATATAATATACATACTTGTAGTAATATATCTATGTATAAAAAAACGAGGTGGAATTTCGTTTATTATATATAGTCAATATATATTAATATTATATTATATTAAGTCAAAATTAAGGAATTTCGAGTTGTCATCATTGAAATGGGTGCGCGATATGCATGTCGAAAGTTTCCGGTTAAATCAAATGCCTGTGTGCAAGATAATTCATGTTGGTTATTTGACTTATGATTTTATACCACTCTGATGATTTAGATCAATGTAATGTGATGTAGTATATCCTGTGTATCAAAGTTTTTAGTAAGAAAATGGGGCGAGTTTAGGGATGTCTTCGCAGCAAAATCTGCATACTTATTTCATCAGATTTGGTAACATGCGGTAATCCATGGTATTTTTAGATCAGTGTTATTAATTAATAAGTTTCTGATGTACATTTAGTAGTAAAGACGCTTCATTTTTTTATTGCACACTTCAGACTTTCCAAAAAAAATTAAATATTTCGAATTTTCTCTTTCAAAACGATTTTAAAATTCGATGTGTAGCTGTGATAAGCCAAAGAAACAAATTTTACCAACACTTAATATGACGAACCAATTTGATGTGTATCCGTGGCGCTTAAGTAAAATACAAAAGTTTTATGTATAAACATTTCCTAGTGAAGCATAGTTTGTTTGCTTAATGCATCGCACTTCGAATATATTTTCTTCCGCGTATAAAATGGCTGTAATTCAAATTATAACATTTAAAATACAAAAACTTTTTTTCAAATGATCTCTTGTATATAAGATATAAAATACATTATTCAGTTTCACAAAATATACTACTATTCATGATTCAATGATTCGGAGGGGAAAACAATTATTTAAAAATTCATTTGTTTGATAACACGTAAGCTACTCAATATATACTAACAGTAAATAAGAAGGAAAATCGTTGGACAGTGCGGAACGATGCACGGAACTGTTTTCTTTATACATATCAAACCTTTTTACTTTAGTATTTAAAATAATATGACGACACATAGTAGTGTTATCACGCGTCATATTGCTTAATGGAATAATTATTAAAATAACAACACAAGTGTTAAATAAATATATAAATAAGAATATGATAACTTAGGTTGTGGCAAACAAATACAGTAAATTTTTGGCAAACTGTATGATTTCCATGCCGCCCAATTTAGAAGTGCCATAAAAACGATCCACAAATGTTATAGGTAATTCGGCCACAGAAAATCCATGTTGTCTAGCACGAACTAACATTTCCATTTGAAAGACATAACCCCTTGAAACGCAACTGGAAATGCATTTTTCTAACACGGGTTTTTTGTACAACCGAAAGGATCCAGTTAAGTCAGAAGCGTTAGGGCGCAATAAAAGTTGTGACAAAAAGTTGGCTCCCCGAGAAATAAGCTTGCGCTTAAAATCCCAACCGAAAACTCCTCCAGAGCCCTGGTAGCGGGTGCCGGAGACAATATCGTAATCATGTTTCTTTTGCAGTTCTATGAAGTCTGTTATGAATTTAGGCTAAAGAATATAACAATAAACATTTATTTTAAGGATGATTTTTTTGCAATCTTACATGATGACTCAAATCGGCATCCATTATAATGATAAAGTCACCTGTGGCATGTTGTATACCATGTATATAAGCAGTACCCAAACCTAGTTTTTCTTTACGAGGCCTTAATAGAATCTTGTCATCACCATAAATTTTTTGTAAATCATGTGCTACATCTAATGTACCATCTGGACTTCCATCATCAATAATTATTACTTCAAATTTATAGTCACTTTACGTGGCACGACAAACACAAAACTGATGTTAAAAAGAATGTCTAAATATTTACATATCTATTATGGCATTACCTTTTGTTGAGATATTTCATTATTAACCAAATGATTATGGGTAAATTTTCTTTTTCATTATATGTGGGCAATAATATACTGTATTTGTGAACCATATTTAAAGAATATTTCTTCCTACTTAATTAAACAATGTGAGCAATTTTATGTTTATAAAAAGTTGATATACACGGAGACAGTACTATCTTACAGCTGAGCCACATTGTTACCGACATTGATTTAATATCATAAAGTTGCCAATATGGAATATGTTTGGAAATAAAGGTACTATAGAAAACTCGTCAGGATTAATTTTTATTATTTATTATATTATAGTATATATTATCTGGTTATTATCAATAATCTAAATTCCCGACTTAGAAAGATTTGTGGAATATTTTATTATTTTAGAAAGGTAGTTACTCATTGGTTACTAATTATGAATCTAATTATTTTTTAACATGTTACTGCGCATGAGTTGCTTTGAAGTGTCAAAATTAGTATTAATATAACTGTCAATTTTTAATATTTAACAAAACCAGGTTGTCGAGTAGTTATTATGCTGGTCAGACGTGAAAAATGTGTGCATGCAAATTGTGAAAAAATATTAAACTTAATTAAGAAAGTGCACAAAAATTAGATAAAAATAATTCTCCACTTATTTTAATAAAAAAAAAATAGGTGGCAAAATTATAATAAAAAAAATAAATAAAAAAATTGTTCGTGTTAGCAAGTCTTACATGTAAAATACATAACATACATACCTACATATATTAAAAAAAAAATAAAATTCCTCTACCTTCATTCCTTGCAATCGATGTTTTAATATGGCTAAAAAGATATCCTTCAATGTTGTATTTGCTTCTGGTAAGTCATTTTTAATGGGCCATCCATAAGTCTATATTATTTTCTGTTACAATATAAGAAATAATAAATTAACAGGCATTATATATACCTATGCATTATATATACATATGTATTGTGCATATGTATTTAAGGTCACTTAAATATTGCCCTACCTTTGTTAGTTTTTGAAAAATGTAATTATTACAAGCAAATGGTTATATATTTGCTCGCACATTTGTGTACTTGAGAAATCGATAAATCTCAGACTATGTGATGTTTTTTCTTAAAAAATAGTACTACTTTTTTAAGGATATTACGCTTTTATGTGTTTGTTCTGCAAAGTTTGACTTGATTATTTATCATGTTTGAAAATTAACACCTATAAGTACACACGTGTATTTACATATGTATGTATGAATGTGAATGATACCTGACGCGTGTGTTAGCTATTAATATGTTTTTTCTGGCTGTTTAGTTAGGAAAAGATTATACACATGGGAATTTTTCTGGATAATTTACAGTGTTTTGTACGTACTAGGGTAGACTAAACAGGATTCCATATAAAAATTTGTTTCTAAATCTGTTGCTAAAGAGGAGTTAGTTGGCTAGGAAATGTTATATGTATATCGTTATAATCAATTACGGCTTTTGTCTACTCCTGTTATGAATATCATAATATAGAATCAAATATAAACTTTTTTTAATCACTAAGTCAATTTGTTGTGTCTTGCTTTATATTATGTATAAATATCATTTTTAAATCTTTTCCACTTTACACGTTTGAAGAGAATATGCCGTTATTTTTTGTAGGTAATGGGAGCAAATAAAAGACTAAAACCGCGTTTATCTCGAAATGGTATATTTTGAGTTGTTTGAGTAAATGAGCGATGTGTAAGTATGTACAAATATATATTTAAAATCGTTATACAGGGTGTGTGGTGGCAAATTTATAATTTTAAGTACGATTATTTTAAAAACTAATAAACGGTGCGGAGAGAGGGTAGTGCCGTTGGAATTATCGATTGTGCGGATTTGTCAGTCACGATGTCGCAGTGGTCGAGTGAGCATCGCGCGTTCGCTGTGGAGACATTTTTAAAAAGTAAGGATTCTTACGTAATTGCTCGTCAACAATTTTGTTCAAAGTTCGGTATTCGGCGAATACGTGATGGACCGAGTGTAAATTTAATACGTTCGTGGGTGCAGAGATTCCGCGCAACTGTTTCAGCTATGTATGACCCACGGCCAGGGGCCAGTCGATCTTCAAGGACTCCCGAAAACATTGTTTCGTGAAAATCCGCGTTTTTCAATACGGGAAAGAGCAGTCTCACTGGGACTTCCAAGAGCGATTATTCATGAAATTTTAAAAAAGTATTTGAAGTTCTATCCTTTTAAAATTCAATTCGATCAAGAACTGAAAGAAAGGGACTTTAATTTACACAAAAACGATGTTGGTGCGTTTTCGCACTGTAAATCCCATGTTTTGAAGCGACGAGGCTTATTTTCACTTAAACGGCCACGTCAACAAGCAAAACTGCCGTTACTGGTCTCCAAGAACCCGCAACCCTCGATTGCAACATTAAGACCCATTGCATTGCCCCAGAGTAACTGCTTGGTGTGTTTTATCCACGCATGAGATAATTGGAACATTTTTTCCCCAAAATTCTCGAAGCCTGTCGATGAATGTCAACGGTCAAAAGTATCAACGCATGATTACGGAATTCTTTTTGCCAAACCTGCGAGCTTATCCATCGTACTCTTCACACACGTGGTTTGAACAAGATGGGGCGATTGCACACACAGCCAGAGCTTCGATGAATTTGCTTCGGGAAAATTGACCCCAAAAACTGATCAGTCACTTTGGGGACATCCCATGGCCACCGAGGTCGCCCGATCTAACTCCCATAAATTTTTTTTATGGGGCTACCTCAAAGAGAGGGTTTTTAATGACAATCCCCACTCTCTTGTGGCTTTAAAGGAAAATATTCGTCGAGAAATCAGCGTGTGGCGCAGAACACAAGGCTCCGTTTTGAACAGTGTGTTCAACTCTACAGAAGACATCTGGATGACATACTCTTTAAAAAATAAAATTCTATTTCCATTCCATCGTTCAATGCTCTTAATAAAACTTTGTGTCAATTAATACGTTTTTTATTAATGTTTAAAAATATAAATCTGCTATCAGACACCCTGTATATAACGTTGTCCGGCTCTATGGTTCTGTCCGTAAAGAAAATTGTGTCATAAGTGGCTGGAATAAGGAAGCAAGGACCCACCATTGTTTATTTGTTTTAAGGTCTTATTTTATTAAACGCAACGCAACGTCGGAATTTATATGAAAAACAAAAACAAATTCAAAATAATGAAACATTGATTTCCTTTTCCAAAACCCAAAAGTTTTTATGAAAAGCACTTAAAAAATACGATACTAGGAAAAAGTAACATATTTTAATTTTAAGATCGTGAGTTCGGAATGTAATTTTTTCAAAAACAAAATTTAAAAACAATTTTTAATACATATGTTCGTATGTACATACATACATATGTACGTTATTGAATGCGTATTTGTGCATGATTTGGTTTAAGTTTCCGAACCATTTTAATTGCTTTATAAAAAGTTACTCATGAAAGTTTTTTGGCCATTACCAATATTCAATACTACTCAGGATATGAAAAAAGGTACAACAAGAAGCTCTTACATGACAATTAAAATGAAATTTCTTCTAATTTTGTTGATAATAACCATAATCATGGCTTTCAAATTGCATTTAAACAAACAAGTCTGAAAAATTAGACGCAATAATTGTAAGTTCAATAAAGCGAACGAACTGTACACATTTGTGGACAGTAAAAACAATAACTTTGTTGAGGTGACACGAAAAGCAGACAGTTCACAGGAGGTAATATTTTGCTTTCTTTTTCTTTCGTTTCATATTTTATTTTCGAAAATTATGAAATATTTTTTTTGTGTAAAACAAATTAAGCATATCGGCAGATAAGCCAAATATGAGTACATATCATATCGCAAGGAGAGTGTAATGGATGAGAGCCACTTGTACAAAATTAAGCAATATAGTTTTTGTGAAAATATTATAAAAGTATTTGGTTTGTGAAAACAAAATGTGTTAAAGTAAAAATAAATTAATTAATTAATTCAAAGATTTAACCCGATTATTTAAATTTTTTTAATATAATCAATAAAATTAAAGAAATTATTATAATATTAAAATTTTTATGATGTTAAGTTTACCTTCAAATAAAAATTAAACAACATTTTTGTCCCAACTCATTTTTATTAGAAATAACGCAATTTATTATTGATGGTGAATAAGCTAGTCTCTATGCGCGCTATGCGCTGGTTGCTTAGGCTCGAAACTCATTATATCAAATGGGGAATCCAAAGAAAACCAGCACAAAAATATTAAAGTTTTAACAAAAAGTTTTCTTCTTAACATAAAGAGTAAATAACGGCCTCAAGCCTAACAATTAAATTACTTAATATTAATAATTATAGTGCGACAAAGTTACATTAAAGAAATTTCTAATTGTTGTAATCTTTAATAAAGTTAGTCGGTTGTTCTACACTTAAAAATTAGAAGAAGAAAATTCTTCACTTGAGTTAGGTAATTAATATCGAAAAAGAATGATAGGCCGTTATTCCAAAACAAAATTAAAAAAAATAACATAAGCTATTAAGTTTTTGATAAATAATTGCCGTCCACGAATTCGATGGAATCAAAACTTAAATTATGTCCAGATTCAAGTTAGGTCATTACGGTTTGAGGTCACTGATATGTGTCCCAGCATAAAATATTCCAGATTTTTTAACATTTGCGAAATTTCTCTAAGGGTTAGGTGTACGATGGCGTCTCTTCAGAATTTCTTCATTGGCCAATAAATACCGGAGTAGCTATAGAGATTAACATCTCCACCTCCTGCGAGGCTTCATTGCCTAACCCTATCGGAATCTAACGGTACAACGCCTTAGAAAAACTACAACAAAAAACACTATAAACAATTTAAAGCAACGTTCACATGACGTCCGCAACACTAATTCTATATCAAAAACAGCCGGCCTGCTACCAGGTCCCAAATTCAGGTGGCTACGTGAAAAAAAGTTCTGCCTATAACATCTACCTCTCATCTGCAAATACAAATTCTGAGGCAATAGAAAGCAATTTGTCTTGTCAGCATTTACATCTACCAATCCGTACAAAACACCCGGCTTTACCTCCTTCACATCTTACAGATGCCTACAAGCTCCTATGACAAATACATACCTGACAAACAAAAATCACACTGAAGATGGCACGGAGCCGAAACCAATCCGGTTTCTCCAAACCAAACTTAACAAGGGATGACGGAAATTCGTTCCAAAAATCTACCTTAGAAAAACCTTTAAAGATTGTCTCATTCACCCCATCTGTTTCGGCTTGGCAAAAAAAACCGGAAAGGGAAAAAATATGTCCACCCAGAGTTTCATGCTAAAACAATACATTTAAAAAATTTACAAATCATAAAAATTATAAATTTACCAAAATTCCAAATTAACCTGCAAAATAAATATTAAAAAACCAAATTTTACAATAATTTAGGAATTCACCAAAATTCGAAAATTCACCACAAAACCAAACTGTAATTGAAAAATTTTAAATATATAAAACAAATCGAAATTTGAAAAAACCGAAAATTTCCAAAAATTTTGCAAAAAAAAAAATTAAAAATTTTGCCAAAATTCTAAATTCGCCAAAAATTTGAAAATTTATCATGAAATCAAAAATAAAAACTGGAATAAAAAAATGATAATTGGTAAAAAAACAAAATTGACCAAAAATCGAAATTTTACCAAAAAAGGACTAAATTCACAAAATTTTGGAACTTTGTAAATTAATTTAATTAATTAAAATTCACCACGAATGGGAAATTCACCAAAATAATTAAAAAGTTCACCACAATATTAAAAAATCATAAATATTATAAATTTTACCAAAAATCTAAATTAGTCTAAAAAACGATATTTCAGCATAATTTACTATAATTCAAAAATTTCAAATTACAAACGTAACAAAAATGATAAAAAAATCGGAATAAAAAACCGAAATTGCACGAAAAATTACGAAAAATGCTCTATATACACGGGTAAGTCTATATTAAAACTCGAGATGGACTGGCACGCATACTAGACACCAAACACCATCATGCTTACACATTCCTCGCGTATGCTGTACCACCACGGATTAAGGATTTTTATTAGAGAGTGTTAACTTCTCTTCGGAACTTGTTACCGGCCGCCACCGCCAGGAGGTATAATTTAGAACATCTGACAGTGCTATAGCCACATCTTTGTGCCTGCCAGCTGATGGCTAAACAGTACACACATACGTATATACATTTTCTGACGCACAAAAGCGCTTCATAGCAATCACTTATATATTGCCTTACTAACATATAACCATATTCCCTTACCGTCATGCATACCAGAAACCACTACGTAAGCAGGTTCGTATTTAAAGTTAATTATGACAAAGCGGTCATTTTTGATGGGATACTTATTTTATGTTGTGACATTAATTATTTTTTCTTGATAAACAATTCACTAGTTTATCTTTACAAACGTTGGCAATATTATTATTGCAGTATATACTAAAAATATCCTGTAGTAGGTGGTTTAAAATTATAAATCATTTTAGCTTGTTCTTTCTATAAAGTAGCTTGTTCACTTGTTATGCAGTTGTTATTAAATTAAGAATGAATTTCAATATCTTCCTTTTTGTATTCTTATTGATTTTGAGTGTTAAATTTTATAAAGCCCAGTCTAAAAACTTTGTAAATATAAATTTAAAAATAAAACTTATTTATAACTATTTTATGTTTTTAAATAATTTACCACTTTTCCAGAACAAAGGTTTAAATGACAACAAAAACAATGCCACAAGCTACGTGAGTTTTGTGATGATGAAATTATTTTAACAAAATAATTGTCGTTTATCTGCTTAAAACTGTTTCAGGACAATATTATCGCGGGGAATAATAACAAAAACCGAGTTCAGATTAATGGCAAAACTAGCACTCAATACGCTGAGGATACTGAAAAGTTAGGGTTTTGGCAAAACGTAAAGCGTAAGATAGGTTAAAGGCCAACCGTTTGGTATTATGATTATGGAAATAAAATGACAAATACTTTAAAGTTTAAACATAAGTGTTTACTTTAAAAAAGACGAAACATTATTATTTTATTTTACGGAAAATAGAGAGCTTGATTGCAATAACCAATAGAATATTAAACAAGATTCATGAACCTCTATTTTATTGATAACAGACTGCACACACTCTTTGCCAAAATGTAAACTAAATCGCTTAGAACGGCGAAACAACGGTGAGCAAATTTTTTCCTCTAAGAGATATTTTACAGATAGGATTGGTTTGGAAACATAATTTTGAAAATCGTTTGGCAATGCTTATTTGCTGGGGTCCGTCCATTATCGGTCCCATTGTGACTGCAACCTCTTTTCTTCTTGATGAAAATGAATAGCTGTGGATATAAATTCAAAGTAAGGCACATTACCTAAGCCCCAAAATATCGCTCTTGTGTTCACCACCGAATTGTGATTGACATAAACAGTTATCTTCTATAAGATCCAAAGCTAAATTTTATAACCCGCCCCCCTATTAGACTAAAACTTTCTCTTAACATCAATCTTGCTCTAGAATTTAATATCTATCAACATTTGTATCATTTTACAATATCAAAATTATTATTACAATTACATATTTAAATTAATTGCAATAGCTTAATTTATATACCATTTTCTACTTAAAACCAAAACACCACACAAAATGCCTGTCGTGAAACCAACTTTTGCTTTTTCGCCACCACTGCTGCCGCTATGTTGAGTATAAGTTTTTCCATTTATCTGGACACGGTCTTTAATATTATTGCCACTAATTATATTATCCTAGAAAATTGTGGCGGAAATAAATAAGAGTTCAAAAAAAGCCGATTATGTTTATAAAACTTACGTCGCTCTTAGGATTTCTTAAAATGTCCTCAATAAGTTTATCCTGTAAGTGATATCGGACAGTAAGTAAGAATTATTTAAAATGAAAATAATAGTTAACTTACATTAAATACATCTTGTGCGTCTGTATTTTGTAATTTAATAAGCATAATTGAAAATATAACGAGTAGTACGAATTGTGATTTCATTTCAAGAGAACTTGCGAACCTAAAGGCTTGTAAATATTAAATAAATCAATTATTTCTGATAAATTACTTTATATACAAAGATGGCTATTTAAAAAAAAATGCCCTTTATAACGAAACGGTGCTTTAGATAAGTTATCCTCAATGTAACAACATTAAGTAATTAAGCTATTTTAAATTATTTCTTTTCATAAAACAAAAAGGGAAATTCAATTGTAGGAGAGGCATTTAGAAATATTGAATAATATTAATTATTTTATGTTCTTAGTAAAATTTTAATGAAAATTAAAATATCCCAAAAAGGGAAATATTTTCTGTAGAAGAAGTTGTGTAAAAGTTAACTAAATTAAGAAAATAATAATTTGTTTTCAAAAATTGTATAAAATAATTTTCCAATATGGAAATTTTTATATCTATGGGAAATTTGTCTAATTTGCACGATATGTATATGCAGCGTTGTACAAAACAAACGCATCAAAATACTTATTGAACATTAAAATGCGTTATTTTACACATTTGCTAATTTCACCACACCCAATCTGTACACTTTGGTAATCGATTATAGCATAAAACGAATGCACATACGCTCTTATAAGTATTAATATCAACCATAAAAATTTCCCAATTCATAAAAGGATATTGTGCAACAAAAATCCTACTAGCGCACAAAAGCGCTTCATAGCAATCACTTATATATTGCCTTACTAACATATAACCATATTCCCTTACCGTCATGCATACCAGAAACCACTACGTAAGCAGGTTCGTATTTAAATCTACTTATGACAAAGCGTCATTTTTGATCGGATACTTATTTTATGTTGTGAAATTATTTATTTTTTCTTGATAAACAATTCACTAGTTTATCTTTACAAACGTTGGCAATATTATTATTGCAGTATATACTAAAAATATCCTGTAGTAGGTGGTTTAAAATTATAAATCATTTTAGCTTGTTCTTTCTATAAAGTAGCTTGTTCACTTGTTATGCAGTTGTTATTAAATTAAAAATGAATTTAAATATCTTCCTTTTTGTATTCTTATTGATTTTGAGTGTTAAATTTTATAAAGCCCAGTCTAAAAACTTACTAAATGTAAGTTTCAAATAAAACTTATTTATAACTATTTTATGTTTTTAAATAATTTACCACTTTTCCAGAACAAAGGTTTAAATGACAACAAAAACAATGCCACAAGCTACGTAAGTTTTGTGATGTTGAAATTATTTTAACAAAATAATTGTCGTTTATCTGCTTAAAACTGTTTCAGGACAATATTATCGCGGGGAATAATAACAAAAACCGAGTTCAGATTAATGGCAAAACTAGCACTCAATACGCTGAGGATACTGAAAAGTTAGGGTTTTGGCAAAACGTAAAGCGTAAGATAGGTTAAAGGCCAACCGTTTGGTATTATGATTATGGAAATAAAATGACAAATACTTTAAAGTTTAAACATACATATTTACTTTAAAAAAGACGAAACATTATTATTTTATTTTACGGAAAATAGAGAGCTTGATTGCAATAACCAATAGAATATTAAACAAGATTCATGAACCTCTATTTTATTGATAACAGACTGCACACACTCTTTGCCAAAATGTAAACTAAATCGCTTAGAACGGCGAAACAACGGTGCGCAAATTTTTTTCCTCTAAGAGATATTTTACAGATAGGATTGGTTTGGAAACATAATTTTGAAAAGCGTTTGGCAATGTATATTTGTTGGGGTTCGTCCATTATTGGTCCCATTGTTACTAATGCCTCCTTTCTCCTTGATGAAAATGAATAGCTGTGGATATAAATTCAAAGTAGGCACATTAGGCACATTACCTAAGTCCCAAAATATCGCTCTTGTGTTCACCACCAAATTGTGATTGACATAAACAATTATCTTCGATAAGATCCAAAGCTAAATTTTATAACCCGCCCCCCTATTAGACTAAAACTTTCTCTTAACATCAACCTTGCTCTGGAATTTAATATCTATCAACATTTTTATCATTTTACAATATCAAAATTATTATTACAATTACATATTTAAATTAATTGCAATAGCTTAATTTATATACCATTTTCTACTTAAAACCAAAACACCACACAAAATGCCTGTCGTGAAACCAACTTTTGCTTTTTCGCCACCACTGCTGCCACTATGTTGAGTATAAGTTTTTCCATTTATCTGAACACGGTCTTTAATATTATTGCCACTAATTATATTATCCTAGAAAATTGTGTCGGAAATAAACAAGAGTTCAAAAAAAGCCGATTATGTTTATAAAACTTACGTCGCTCTTAGGATTTCTTAAAATGTCCTCAATAAGTTTATCCTTTAAGTGATATCGGACAGTAAGTAAGAATTATTTAAAATGAAAGTAATAGTTAACTTACATTAAATACATCTTGTGCGTCTGTATTTTGTAATTTAATAAGCATAATTGAAAATATAACGAGTAGTACGAATTGTGATTTCATTTCAAGAGAACTTGCGAACCTAAAGGCTTGTAAATATTAAATAAATCAATTATTTCTAATAAATTACTTTATATACAAAGTAGGCTATTTAAAAAAAATGCCCTTTATAACGAAACGGTGCTTTAGATAAGTTATCCTCAATGTAACAACATTAAGTAATTAAGCTAAAATTACTTTTTAAATTATTTCTTTTCATAAAACAAAAAGGGAAATTCAATTGTAGGAGAGGCATTTAGAAATATTGAATAATATTAATTATTTTATGTTCTTAGTAAAATTTTAATGAAAATTAAAATATCCCAAAAAGGGAAATATTTTCTGTAGAAGAAGTTGTGTAAAAGTTAACTAAATTAAGAAAATAATAATTTGTTTTCAAAAATTGTATAAAATAATTTTCCAATATGGAAATTTTTATATCTATGGGAAATTTGTCTAATTTACACGATATGTATATGCAGCGTTGTACAAAACAAACGCATCAAAATACTTATTGAACATTAAAATGTGTTATTTTACACATTTGCTAATTTCACCACACCCAATCTGTACACTTTGGTAATCGATTATAGCATAAAACGAATGCACATACGCTCTTATAAGTATTAATATCAACCACAAAAATTTCCCAATTCATAAAAGGATATTGTGCAACAAAAATCCTACTTTGTTTGTTTATAATTTTTGATTAAATGAAAGAGAATGGATCGTATATTGACAAATGTTTTATTTAATGTTGGCAATTATATATGGAATACAATATCATATAAATGTCCGCCTCTGTTAGCCTCACAAATGCGAGCCCTCTTGAAGACCTTTTTCATTATATTCTCACACATTGCACGCGGTATTTCATTAATTTCATCAGGAGTATAGTGTTTGAGTAACTCCAGCGTTTCTAGTTTGTTTGCATAAACCTTGCTTTTCAGATATCCCCACAAAAAGAAGTCCGGAGCAGTCAAATCAGGCGACCGTGGAGGCCAATCAACATCACCATTCTTTGAAATAACTTGTTGTGGAAAGAGGTCTCGCAGTAATTCCATTGTAATCCCGGCTGTATGCGATGTGGCTCCGTCTTGTTGAAACCACATGTTAGCCAAGACCAAAGCATGCAGTTGTGGCGTTAAAAAGTTTTCAATCATATCACGATATCGCTCCCTATTTACATTTACCGTTACGCCGTTTTCAATTTCAAAGAAGTAACGTCCAATGAAGCTTCCTGACCAAATTGCACACCAGACTGTCACTTTTAATGCATCAAAGGTGACTGATGAATAATTTGAGGGTTTTCCATTGCCCAGAACCGAATATTCTGTTTATTCACTCATTATGATTTTTTCATGAAAATCGGGGTTGTCATGGGCGAGCTGTAGCTTCCTATTGACATGGTCTTCTGGAAGAAGCTCTTGTGTCAACTGAATCTTAAATGGAAACAAATGAAAATTGTGGCCAAAGTTGTTTTTTGCAGCCCAAGCTCCTGAGTACGGTGTCGAATTGAGGTTGGTGGATTGTTTTGAACACTTTCTTGAACAGCAGTAATGTTTTCAGCCGATCTTGCAGTACGTTGTGGTCCATGCTTGGGCCTATCAGCTACAGTCCCTCTTTCTTCGAAATCATTCACTACACGCTAAATAGTGCGTCTTGTTGGCACCTTGTTTCTCCCAAAAATTTCACGTAACTTTCTCATCGTCACAGTAATTGATGATTGTTTTTGATAAAATGTTTTAACGATTAAAACACGTTGGTTTACCGAATATTTTTCCATAACAAACTTGCAACGTCTCTACTTAACGACTGCCAAATATGAACTGTCAGGGTGATTTGATGTTTGGTTCAGAGACAAACCGATTTCGGCTATGTGCCATCTTCAGTGTAATTTTTCGCCTAGAGATTAATATTCTGTAATATAAAATCTCCAGTAATTGAAGTTTAAAAGCATATGTTGCTAAAAAGTATAACATAAACAGATCAATAGTTTGCACATCCAAAAAAGATAGGATATCATAAATGCGTTTTTTACCTAATCAATTGGTGATTTCCGTTTTGTAAGAACTGATTTGCACCGGGCAGAAATGGAAAACTGTTCTATTTAGTAATGCGTCAAAGTGCAACTTAATATATTCGGATGATGCTTACCTGGTAAAAAACTTACGCCACGCAATTGCAAAATTAGTAAGGGCAAGGCAACGTGATGGTGTGGCCGGCGAACGGAGTTGCATAATTTTACAAAATTTATGGAAAAAACCTACTAGAAACGAATTTGATTCTGAAGGCTAAGTGGAATATGCCATTCCGGTGGGTGTTATAACACGTTAACGAATCAAAATAAACATCAAGATTGGTTATAGAGTGCCTAGAAGAGAATGGAGCTCAAGTCCTTAAACGGCACAATTGCTTAACTTGAGCCGCATTGAAAACCTCTTGGGAATATTGAGAGGAGCGTTTCCTCAGCGAAACTCAGTGGAAACATATTTCAGAAACTGTGATAAGTAATCTTATTGCTCACAGATGTTTTGAAGTTATAAAAATGAAGGGATCATATTCGAAATATTTATTTATTGGTTTTGTTTCGCACACTTTAATATAGACACCTGTACTGTCTAAGTTTTAGCTTAATTTGTTTTTCATTTAATTTGTTATTTAGACTTTAGAAATATAAATACGTTTGTTGGCAATGAGCTTTATCACAGCAAAAAATATTATATTTTTGTTTTTGCGAAATGTTTGTTACATTTATTTGCACATCACTGTATATATTTATATTACCAACAATATAATAAAAAAGGTTCATTTAAAAAATTATCTTAAAATTAAAATTTCCCCAAAGGGGATTTTTTTAGTTCTGCCCCTGAAACGGCACATTAGTTAATTGTATAGAAAAAATTTTTTTTTTCTGAAAAAAGTTAAAATAGGACAATAGATATTTTTCATAACCAATGTCTTTAATAGGGTACTTATGCATTTGTCGTAAACTAAAAGTTTGTGTATTTAGATTTTAATAAAAGTTTATGGTTAAAAATTTATTATACGAGATTCATTGTTGTTATTTATATTCATATGAATATCTCTAATAAAATGTAAATTTCATTTTACATTTTTAGAACCATAATCCAACACTTATGGATTATTTTCTAAACCACAATCTTTTCTTTTATTAATAAATGTGGACGTTGGGTCGTATATGCTTTAATAATAAAAGTTTAGCTTTAGTAGAATTAGTATTCTTTTAATTGCCTTTGGTGTTGGAATATACAATATGAAAATAGCTTTCTTTCTACTGTTTGCTGCGCCAGTTCTATTCTGTACCAACTCTGTTCAAGCTTACAGACACCATGATCACTTTGATCGCGATGAGCCCTATGAAGCTCTAAAGCGCAATAGCATTTATCGCGATAATGTAAGTTTAAATTGAATGTGGGTTAATTTTGGGTATTAAGAATCCATTTTTTTCTATTTTAAGGAACAAGTTTTGATACGAGCTCATAGTGATCATAGAGTTTATAAAAATCTAGAAAAAGAAAGATCAACGGTTTTGGTTAAAGATGCTAATGGTAATATCCAGGAGTCGACTCGAGTTTATATCTTCAAAAACAAGAAAGATTGAAAAGTTTAACAAGGACGAAATATTTTAAGTTAAGCAGTAAAAATGTTTTATACATAAAAAAACTAGCAAGTGTAAAAAGCAATAAAATAAATATTTTTACTAACATTTTTTGTCTAAGCGACTAAGCGCGGGATCATCAAAAAATACACATTGAAGACATCAAAAAATACACATTGAAAAAGATCCTCTGTGCCTTTCCACACTAGGTTACACAACTCTAATCTTGTAATCATCTACAATAGTTACAATCTATATTTTGCTGAAACATACGCTCTATCGGATCACTCAAAATAGTAAAAAGTTACAAGGGAACTTTAGTACTGCAAAATACATTGAAATTTTCCTTTATCAAATTTTAGTTGCATCATAGAAGGCAAAGATGGACAAAGCAATATGTGTTATTTTTTTATAACTCAAGTATACAAGAAATCTCAGGGCTATTGTGGCCAATAGCATGTGTAGATCGCTTATCACCGTCTCGAAGTGATTTCGAAGAGTTTAGACGCTATAACGTAAGTGCGGATTGAGTGAACTCTAAAATTTACGAATTTCCCATATTAATGTAGGTATTGAAAAACAAAATTTTAGTGTCTTGATTAAAGCCTAAATATTTAGAGATTACTTTTGACACGCAAAGAAATCAGCTCTGATTCATCTGAAAATAAGGCAGGGTTATTTAAATTTTCTTTACCAAAATTTGTCTAAAACATATTGCGAAACTGGTGATAATATAAATTACGCATATACGTTTTTCATTACGCTAACGCTACAGCGTACGCTGCTAAAATAACGACAACTTCATTGCGGTCTTTCCAATAAAAGAAATCTGTGAAGGGCTATAATTTTTAGGATATAGCACTGCGTGATGTTGTTTGTATAAAAAAATTAAGGAGACTAATGTCATAAAATTAAAAAGGTTTTTGGCGTTTTGTCAGAATAAATTGACAAATTTCCTGAAGAAATATGCAGGGGACAGTACACAGTGCTTTTGGTTTACATTTTGGGAAAAATTGGACAAAAAACATGCCTACCGTGTTCCAAAAAATGAAAATTTTTATATTCGCTATATTATTCAGCATAAAATTTTGGAAACGTATATTTCTTATACCCCATTTTGCACTTTCTGAGTTGGTCTTTATCACGATTAACAAAAGGACTATATTTGTGAAAATCTATTTTGACAGAAGTGCGCGTGGCTGTTTTGGCGTCACGTGCACTCAATATGGGAACATTTTTACTCACGCATGTTGCGCGGAATTAATTTTTTTTTTAATTACAAATAGTAGCAAAGCAAGTTGCTTAGAAATAGGGTGGTATAGTTGTACATACATATATATACACTTGGTTCTCGTTTTGATCTCAGTACTTTTTACGGACGTAATTTTTGGAAAGGAACTTGGCCTTATTTTCACATTTATGTTTTTGTTCTGGTACTAGGGAAGACTTTAAAAGTAGCTGAGCAATTTTCTAACACTCTAGCATTTTTAATTTAGATAAACCCAAAGTTTTTTTTTATAATTCAGGTTAAGAACATAATTACTCATTTAATATAATAAAAATAAATTTACATATCACTCACTATTATTTCTTGATTTAAGATTCCTTAGTTAGAGTTGTCAATTTTACGTCATGGTTGGTTGGTTGGTTAACATGGTAGCCTGCTGCACGCAGGCTGTCAAGTAAGGTCTGAATGACCCCGTTTTGACAAGACCATACCACTCGCCAGGTAAATGGTGTCTTAGAGCCTATGCTCGCACTAAGACTAGGGAGCTAGATCCATCCCGTAGCCGTGAGATATCTTAAAATATCGTTGAAACGGCACCTAGATATCTCACTGAGATCCTCCAGTATGTAGTCTCCAAGAAATTTGTGTCTCCTGACAGCCAGCGCAGGGCATTCGCAGAGAAGGTGAAAAACCGTCTCCTCTTTCTCTATGTCCTTACAACTGCGACAGTGGTCATTATAGGGGAGTCCAAGTCGCCTGGCATGTTCTCCTAACACCCAGTGACCTGTTAATACTGCCAGCAACCTCGATAAGTTCCTCCGATCACGGCCTATCAGTTGCATAGTGCGCCTAAAATCAAAATAGGGCCACATCAATTTAGAGACCCTACATGTGATCAGTCTCCGCCACCTATTATCAGCTTCCTTAAGAAAGTGACTGAAGATGCCGCTCTTAATACTCTCCAAGGGGATTGCGACTGATTCCACATCGGGAGTATTTAGAGTGGTTCCTTCTTTGGCTAGTTTGTCTGCTTGTTCATTACCAAAGTGGTCCCTATGCGCAGGAACCCAAACCAAGGTAACATCCGCCAGGCTCCCTAGCCTTGACAACTCTCTCTTACATCGACTGACTAACAGAGACGTAGTTCTGTACGATCTGAGTGACAGAAGCGCCGCCTGACTGTCGACGAAAATACCGATATTCTCACGTATATTTCTGTCGTATAAAATCCTGCATGCCTTCATAATAGCAAGTATTTCCGCTTGAAATACGCTGCAATTATCCGGAAGACGATATGAGATGCCTATCTCAAGATCACTAGAAAAGACGCCAGAGCCCACACCGCTGTTCATCTTAGAACCGTCTGTGTATATCCTGACGTTATAGTTCTCCACGAGACTACCACCGCACCACTCCCTCCTGGAGGGGATTAGTACTCTGAACACTCTGTCAAACTCTAACTGCGGCGTAGTGTAGTCAGGGAGTTGATTTATATCCGAAGGCAGTACGCCCAAGATATTCGCATGGCCGTACGTCCTCGCACGCCAAGTTCCCGTCGCCTTTAGCCTAACTGCACTACTAGCAGATATGGCCACGATGTGTAGATCTATTGGAATAAGGTGCAGTATAGTATTCAGTGACTCTGATGGACTAGTACGCAGTGCACCTGTAATGCCAATACATGCCGATCTTTGAATTCTGTACAGTTGGTCCACCACATATTTCCTCCTTGTCGCAGGCCACCACACCAAAGATCCATACGTAAGAATCGGACGTACAATGGCTGTGTACATCCATCTAACTATAGAAGGACTAAGTCCCCATTTTGCACCGAACATCCTACGACAGGTGTAGTAAGCTACTGTAGCCTTCTTGACTCTGTGCTGAATATTCAGCTTCCATGACAACTTAGAGTCAAGGATGACACCAAGATATTTCGCACTGTTCGTAAGAGGAATATCACGGTTTCCTAACCGCGGTAGTCTGAAGCTAGGGATTTTGGTCCTTGTTGTAAATAGTACCAAACTGGTTTTGTCCGGGTTTACTCCTAGGCCATTCCTCATCGCCCAGTTGCTAAGTAGCCCCAGCGCATCAGACATGATATTGCTTATCACGTCCGGGAACAGTCCTGATACCAAGATCACAACATCATCAGCATATGCGACGACCTTTATACCTTTGTCGTCCAATTGCATAAGAATCGTGTTAACAACCATAAGCCAGAGTAGCGGAGAGATTACACCACCCTGAGGTGTACCTCTATCCACTAGTTTTGTCATATTGCTGTTACCAAGATTTGCAGTGACTATTCTTGACCTCAACATGGACACCAGCCAGTTACTGAGGTACTCCTCCACTCGCAGACTAGTAAGAGCATGTTGAATGGCCACAGTAGTCACGTTATTGAAGGCTCCCTCTATATCCACGAAGGATGCCATTGTGTATTGTTTGTATTCAAGGGTCCTTTCTATGACCCCTACCACCTCATGTAGGGCTGTTTCCGTAGATCGACCCTTAAGGTAGGCATGCTGACTTCTCGAAATGCCCTTGGTGCTTTCCAGTCGATGCCGTATATGAAAGTCAATGAGTCTTTCCAGAGTCTTGAGCAGGAAAGATGAAAGACTTATCGGCCGAAAGTCTTTCGCATTCTCATGACTTCTTCTGCCGGTTTTTGGAATAAAAACGACCTTGACCTTTCTCCAATTTTCTGGAACGTGATTGAGAGAAAGACAAAGCATGAATATCCTATGAAGCCAGGGAGTGATAATTTTCTTAGCACTCTGTAGCATCCTTGGCAAAATGCCATCTGGCCCAGGTGATTTGTAAGGGGAAAATGTGTCTATCGCCCAGGAAATCCTGTCGTGAGATATCATATTCCCATCGATTGTGTACGGAATTCCGTTAGAGCTCACATATTCCGTACCGATGTCCTTGCAGCCCGGAAAGTGAGTGTTCATCAAGATTTCAAGGGATTCCGCTGAGGATTCGGACCATGAGTCATACTTCCTTTTGATATAGGAAGGATTTGACTGACCTTTGGCTAAAATTCTTCCGAGCCTTGCCGAATCCTTTGTGTTGTCTATAGACTCACAGAAAGTTCTCCATGAGCTTCGTTTTGCGGCTACTATAGCCTTTTTATATGCCTTCAACATATCACGGTATGGCTGCCATGACTTATTGTTAAAGCTCTTATTAAAGGCTCTACGTGTTTCCTTACGTAGTTTAGAAAGCTCCGAATTCCACCATGGAGGAAAGCTTTTCCTGGCCTTTGTTATTGGGCAAGAGATTTCGAAGGCTTTCACCATAGCACTGCTGAAGCTCTTCTCCATCCTCTCAAGACCAGTGATCGTGTCCTCAATAACTGGTATTTTGCATAGTTTGTGCTTCAGGATTCCATTAAACTTAAACCAGTCGGTCCTTCTTGGGTTCCTGAAAAATGGCTTTTCAGTTGTGATCCGAAAAAGATCTTTTACTAGATACCCTCCACTTATCAACTGATAAACTAGATCTGTCATTTGTGAGTGTAAGATCCAGTACCTCCTCCCAACCTTTGTATTTGTTCCCACTCGGAAAAATAAACGTTGGGGTGGAGCCGGAGTTACATATACTTAATCTATTATTGTTAATGAAATCAAGGATGTACTCACCACGTTCATTTATTTCGCTGCTGCCCCAGATTGTATGCCTAGCATTTGCATCACATCCTAGGACTATGTCAGATGCTCCTGTTGAGGCCAAGAGATTACTCACTTCGACTGGAGGAGCTGGCTTCTCATGTGCCATGTAGCTTGAGGCTATGATAAAGCTGTTGTTCTGCGGCAGCTCGATCCTTGCCACCGTAAGGTCTGCTGTACTAAGCTGTGTGCAGAGAAAAATGTTAATGTGTTTTTTGGCTATTAGACATGATCTAGGCTTACCACTATCCTTTGCATAGAGAACGTTATATTTTGACGCTGGGAACCCTTTTATCTCTGAGTTAACAACCCAGGGTTCCTGAAGTAGTCCAATATCCAAGTCCTCTTCAGCTAAGAGCACCTGGAGGTTATCTGTAGCACATTTCGAGTGCTGCAGATTTATTTGAACTACCTTAAGCGTCATTTTGTTTATTTGAGGAAGGTTCTGTAAGTTTCATCTCGGTGAGCAGATTGTTGGCGGCTTCAACAACATCAGTCTCCCCACTACCAGAACCTGTTGGCCGGAACACCTTTACCTTCGCATCCCGCACTCCGAAAAACAGTTTGAAGCCGGCCTTCTCCAGCTCCACTGTTGCTTTATCGGTAATGGCGAGAATAAGGCATGTGTGGGTGTCCCCTTGCTCTGTACGGATGATCGACCAGTCATCCATGGAAATGTTGGAGTTCTGGCGCTTTAGACACTCCAGCATCTTCTTTGCATCGGTTGCCATTTTTGGTAACCAAATTCTTGCCCGTGGTCTCATCGGGATCTCCTCAGCAGGGATGAGCTTAAGCCTTAAGCCCTTCCACGTACCGCTAATCTTAGCGATGCATTTGCTGAGAAAGTCCTTTGAGAA